>PVJN01061818.1:0-11186 GCA_004026805.1 Lasiurus borealis
ACTCAAAATTAATTTCCAAAGTCTTTAATTCTAGTCAGTCTGCATAATTACAAGGTATTGCAATACTCTTGCAATTGAATCTCTGAAGTGCATTTAACAATAGAGAATGTTAAGTGGATATCTTACTTAGGTATTGCAGCTTAGAGTGGTCTTCGTTTTTTCAGAATTCCACCAGACAGCATTCTAATGAAGAAATTAAGAAGTCTCTTCATTCTTGAAAAAGCTAAACGGATAAAGCTGTTTATATTATAGTCTGATAAAATCATTACATAATTTTAGTGTTATGAATTTTCTATTTTTTAAAAAGATGTGTTATTTTGAAAAATAAATAACAGTTAACATATCATCTCTGATTGCTCTCTTGTGCCACCTTCTTTCAATTCACAGCATCTAATGAATGGAAAAGTGAATTCTGACATTTTCTGGAGACTTTTACAGGCTGACAGGTGTTACTATAAAGCAACTTGCAACTTAAGACCACCATCTACTGGCTCTGCCCAATGCTGCAAAAGCTATTCAGTGTAATAGTCAACTAATTCTAAAGGCACCTTATGAGAAGATCTAGACTCTTCCAAAGAATTTACTAAACCAGTAACCATTCTTCATAAAAATACAATAACTACAATCTGTTGTTAGATTCTGTTATACATGATGGTTAACTGCAGATATTTTTTTCCACATAATAAGCCTAATACTTTTGAATCAGACTTGATTGATAGGCAGGAATATCAAAATGTATGCCCTGCCACAGAAGAAGATACTCTATGATAATCAGGATTCTATTTAGGGACTAACATGGCCCCTTTGCACTAAGTCATATTGCCTTCCATTCATTAGTTAAGAGGCGTAGTTTATTATTAAGTTTGGTGCTATACTCTGCCACGAAAGAGACAGGGAATTGTAACGTAGGGTCACAATCTTCTCTGGAGCCTTTTACATTACTGAATAGTAATTTTCAGAGCTGGATATAAGTTGACTTAAATTTCCTAAGAGCATTTACCTTAGCTTTGCTCGCTCTCAATTCTTTTGTTTTTAAATTTAAACACAAAGCACTACATTTATCCTATCCTGGGAAAATGTGATCTCTTGCTTTCTAAGTTCCTCAGATCACTTCAATAATTCAACCAATATTTGTTAAGGGCCATAGGCTTAGTGGCAGTTATGGGGATGCATAGATAAAGTAGATTTCCAATGCCAATGAACATAATTAAAAATTAAAGATACATTTAATCAGCTGGGGAGGGGCTTTGGGAGGACCCCAGGACATGTCTGGCCCATCTCACCCAGTTTCGATCAGCCAGACCTCAGCAGCAAGCTAAGCTAATGGTCAAAGTATCTGCCTCTTGGTGGTCAGTGTATGTTATAGTGACTGGTCAAATGGTCAAAGAGTTGGGTGCTTAGCATATTAGGCTTTTATTATATATGATAGTCAAGATATGAAAGCTACTTAAGAACCCATCAATAGACAAGTAGATAAAAAAGTTGTGGTACATAGTATATACAATGGAATATTACTTGGCCATAAAAAAGAATAAATTCTTACCATTTGCAACAGCATAGTTGGACCTAAACAGTATTATTCAACTGACCTCTTTATATTTCCACTTGAATGTCTAATACATATCTCATTAACATGCCCCAAACAAAATGCCCAAGACCTGCAAAACCTATCTTCTTTTTGTTTTTTAAACATGTCAGTCCACAGCACTACAATCTATCTAGATGCTCAAACAGATGTTTAGAAATCTTTCCTTTCCTTTCCTTCCAATATCTAATTCATCTGCAAATCTGAAATATCTCCTGAATGCATGAATTCCATCTTTATAGCCACCAACAGGACTATTACTATTGTCTCCTAACATCTTGCCTGCTTTCTGCTCTTGTTATACTACAATTTCTTTTTCACACATTAGTCAGAGTAACTTTCTTTGAAATAGACTTTATATCACTAAACTTCCAAATTAAACCTCTCTAATCTTGATATCCAGTGCCCTTTATAAAACAGGCTCTTTTTACCTTTCTGTCTTCATTTCATTATACTCTTTGCTCGCTATAGTCCAGACACATTTTCCTTACTTGGGTTCCTCTCTCAGGCCCACCCGGATCATTCTTTCCTTGAGGCTTTTGTACTTGCTTATTCTTCTGCTGGGACACTTGTCTTTAGATAGTTGGTTACTGAACATCATTCAGACCTCTGGGAACATATCACTTCCTCAAAGAGACCTTACAATTTACTCTTTTATTTTCATCACATCACTTATTGCTACCTGTTTTATTTTGTGTGGGTTTTTTTGTTGTTGTTGTTTTATTCATTTCTTTATGGTCAGTTCCCTCCCAATAGGATATATACTCCATGACAATAAACAAGTTGTCTGTCTTGTTCATCATGGCATCCCTAGGATGTAGAACAGTGCATGACATTTGGTAGATGCTAATGTTTATGGAGTTAATGAATAAATTACTGACTAATTAATTAATTTGGGCCTTTAGTTTTCCCCCAAATATCAGTGCACGTCCAGTGAGGCCAAGTCCTGACAACCCTTACTTTATGCTACCTATTTTCTTATCTATTCATTCTTCCTTATTCCTATGGCTACCACACTAGCCCAGATCCTTATGACTTGAAATTTTTAATGTCTCCCAAGAACTCTTTCTTATCACCATCTGCATAGTCATCTTATGGAGTCAGAACAGTATACTGCTTAAAGCATGGGCTCTTCGGTCAGACTGCCCAGATCTCAAACCCAGCTGTACTGCTTACTAGCTGTTTGCCCTCAGGTAAATTATTAGTCAGGTCTGAGACTTTGTTTCCTCATCTGCATAATTATGGTACCCATCTCATAGACTGTTATGAGGAATTGGTGAATTTCTCTTGGTAATCCATGGAAAATATTTGGACCAGAGCCTGGAAAACATAAATGAGTGTTAATTTCTCCCATGCCTATTCAATTAATCCTTCCAAAACACTGTTCTTCCTACAGCACTCCCTTACCCATCATACAGTGCAACTCTGGATAAAAACATTTCATGGTCTCTCAATTCCAAAATAACTAATAATTTGTGTTTGGTTTGGTTTTTTTGTTTGTTTGTTTGTTTGTTTTGTGTTTTGTTTTTTCATTCAAAGCTTTTCTTAATGTAGTCCCTATATCTTTATATTGAAGTCTTCATTCTAATATAGGAACACTTTCATTAGTCTGGTCCATGAGCACCTGTTTTATTTTACCTAACACATACTAAGCACATGTATTGGAGCCAGCACCATTGCTGAATACATATGAAAATCAAAGATACCACCTTTTTTTCTCAAATTCTCCACAGTCTCCTAAAATCACTGTATCAGTCAGTGTTCTCCAGTTGTAAGAAACATGTAAGAAACTGACTCTAGAAAACTTAATAGAGAAAATAAATTTATCAAAAGGATTTGGAGTATCTTACAGAATGGAATGAAAAGCTGAAAAGAAAAGAAAGGAAAAAGACTCAGAAAGGTTAAGAACCAAGGTAGGTCCTAAGTTATAGGAACTAAAGGATAGTATTTCTAGAGTCTTAATACCAGGAAGAGTCAGTATCAATGCTACATCCTTGTGTTACTCTTCTTAAGAGTCAAATCCCCGGGATATGTCATATAATCAAAAACCCAGGACTTAGTGTTAACTGGGCTGCATGCTCATTCATTCCTTACCTAGGGGAAGGTAAGATATCCAGAGAAAGAAGTGAAAGAAGTTTTAGGGATAAAATAGGCAGGTTTAGGGAGTCTTAGAGATAAAGAGGATCCATGGGAGAGGAATGCATAGATGGAGACTTGAAGACGCCAAAAATGCTTATCTTACTTATACAGAGGATAGAGAAATGCCACAGGCAGATGGAAACATTTCTGCCCTAAGCAATTGAAACTGCCAGGAACCAAGGACAGAGTATCACTGGCCTGAGCAGCTGAGAAATCAAAGGCAACTCCAACCAGAAGGTAAGGTGAAGAGAAAGGAGACCACCACCTGGACTTTGAGCTTTGAAACTTATACCATGTAGCAGCATGACCAATGAGGAAAACATGGGGGTCCCAAATTAAGAAAAGGGACCAATAAGAAAATGTCAGGTTCAAAAAAACAAAAAACAACACACACACACAAAATAAAAAACCTGTAAAACAGAATTTTTTGGGAGATATAAGCAGGTTTAAGGAATTTTTAGAATTGGGGTCCATGGGGGGAAAAAAAAAGCATAAGGCTACAGATTGGGAGAAGGTACATCTCCAAATCACAAGGAAGCCAGTTGCAAGTACATTTCCATTAGACAAGGAAGCAGCAACAGGTACATCTGCAAAACACAAGGAAGCCAGGTGCAGTGCAGGGAGCAGTAACAGTTGCATTGACATAAGACAAGGGAGCTGGAAGTAGCCAAAAGGGTCATTCTTCTACTCTAGTGGACAAAGAATCTGGGTCCCAGTCCAAAAATTCCATTTCAACTGCAGCATATATAAACTGGAAACAAAGGGACAGGAGGCATGATTTTGAGAGAGAGAGAGAGAGAGAGAGAGAGAGAGAGAGAGAGAGAGAGCGCGAGCAGGCTTTTCTGATTGGGAGGCCCCTCCCCATGAGGTCCCCTCTGGGGATACCCCTGCTCAGATGGAGTTTGTATCTGCTTCCAATAAAATTCTACATTTTTTTTTATTAAAGAAGGCTTTGTCCACAAGTTTATTCTTCAAACCTCATAAAGACAAGAACCCATGGGAAGAAAAGTCTGCACCCCGAACCTTATGTTTCAGAAGGATAACTCCAAAATCAAAATTGAAGTGTCCTTACATGAAAAGAAAAGAGTACATGCTGAAAAAAGAAAAAAATTATGAATAACTTTTACTTACATAATTCTTCATAATTTAGTAATTTGTGCAGCCCATGATCTTATACATTCTTTACAATTGCACAGTTGAAATAAAGAGTATGAATCTAAATTTCAGAAATGTTAAGAGGTTTGCCCAGTACCTGGCAGTTAGTAATAGAATAGTTGGGACTTGGAAATAAATCCTGTCTCAAGTCAAGGACTCTTTCACCCTTACTTTAGTTACCCACTCTTTTCTCCTAGATTTCTTTCTTTAACCTTCACTTCCCTCTTGATAAGTACTAGCCTCTTTTTTAGGTACAGTTCAAGCTTAGCTGCCTCTTGGAGCCTTTACAAACTGCCCCAGATTTCAACCACTTCTTTCCAAGAACTTTTACAGAAGTGATTTACACCTGACATTTGGTATTTGGCATTGCCTTCTTGCCTTGTAATATGTATATTTTTATATAAATGTTCCAAATCTCCAAGAAAATGACTCAGTTGTAGCTTCTATTATTCCTTTAGACCTTTTCTAAAGTCCCAGTGTCTCCAAGGAGGAAGATGGTCCAGGGATATTTGTGAGTACTGGTTGTCTGCAAGGAAATGGGCATATCTTCCTGAACATGTCTTTTCTGTCTGTTTTCTTCTTCAACTAGGCTGTTATCTTGCATCCACTAGCACTAAGAGTATGTCTTATTACCTGAAAAGTCCTGAGTTATTTCCTCTAAGAACTTGCCAGCTAACATCTTGGAAATCAATGTGGTTCTGAGATAATCAGATGTAAAGCAGGTTTACAACACATTTGATCATGTCACTTATCCAAAATACTTTTAGGCACACAGAGAAGCTCGGAAGCTCTGGCCAGCACTGGGTTCCCAGTGCCAAATTTAGTCATAATAAGCAGAGTGATGATCTGGAGTTGAGATACCCACAGCATCACCTTCTAATCTACTATATAATTAACTTCAGTTATTATGTTTACTTTTTATTGTCTATAACTCCCACTAGAATATACACTCTGAAAATCATAAATGTTTACTCTTTGTTCCCTGACGAACTCCAAGTCTTCCTAAGAGTTGTTAGGTCTCATCAATTAATCGAATCAATATTGAACTCAGTTCTGAAGAACTCTTAATAAAGCCAGTTAGACTTGTTTTATAACTCTGGCTCCACCACTAAAAAATTGTGGGTACCTAAAACCAGTTTCATATACACTCTTAGTCACAGTTTCACAGTTGTTAAATGAGAATAAAGGCCATACATGTGTCCTACAGAGGAAAATTAAGTAAGAAAATTCATGCAAAGCACTTAGTTCAGAGCCTAGCACACAGTAATCAATCAATATACATTATTATTATAGTAATATTAGAGGCCTGGTGCACAAAATTTGTGCATGGGAGAGTGAGGGGTATCCTTCAGCCCAGCCTGCTCCCTCTCCAATCTGGGACCCCTACCTGGATCGAGCTTAAATGGGCAGTTGGACATCCCTCTCACAATCCAGGACTGCTGGCTCTCAACTGCTCACCTGCCTGCCTTCCTGATTGCCCCTAACCACTTCTGCCTGCCAGCCTGAGCACCCCCTAACCACTCCCCTGCCAGCCTGATTGCCCCTAACTGCCCCCCCTGCAGGCCTGGGTCCCCCCAACTGCCTTTCCCTGCAGGCCTGGTCATCCCTAACTTACTTCCACTGCCAACCTGGTCACCCCTAACTGCCCTCCCGTGCAGGCTTGATCACCCTCAATCACCCTCCCTTATAGGCCTGGTCCCTCCAAACTGCCCACCCCTGCAGGCCATTTGTGGTGGCCATCTTATGTCCACATGGGGACAGGATCTTTTGACCACATAGGGGCAGTCATCTTGTGTGTTGGAGTGATGGTCAATCTGCACATTACTCTTTTATTAGATAGGATAGACACCTGAAGGGTGTCCCAGATCAGTGTGGGGGTTCCCTTGGGGAATGGGGTGGCCTGGGCGAGGGGCCTGTGGTGGTTTGTAGACCAGCCACACGCCCCCACCCCCACCCCCTCTTCTCTCCAGTAACCCAAATGGAGGCCCTGGTATCTGGGATTTATTTATCTTCTAAAATTGAAACTTTGTAGCCTATAGAGGAGCCAAGTCTTCTGCTTGCACAGCCATTGAAACTTTGTTGCCTTAAGCGGAGGCCTCAGAAAGCTTGGCTTCTTCCAACACCAGGGGCAACCCAAGTCTCTCTCCTGCTTTCTCTGTGGCTATAGCCATCTTGGTTGGGTTAATTTGCATACTCGATCTGATTGGCTGGTGGGCATGACTGGTGGGCGTGGCTTGTAAGTGTAGTGGAGGTGTGGTCAATTTGCATATTACTCTTTTATGAGATAGGACTAGAGGCCCAATGCATGAAATCTGTGCAAGCATAGGCCTTCCTTCCCTCTGGCTGCCGGCAAGCACCCAGGACCCAGGCTTCCCTCACAGCCCTTGCTTTGTCCGGAAGGACTTTAGGCCTAATTAGCATATTACGATTTTATTATTATAGATATTATAATAATCATCAAACTAATATTTATTGAAGATCTACTATAAAGGATGTTAAGGGTACACTATCATTAAAATATAATTTTCAGCCCTGGCCAGTTTGGTTTGGTGGATGGAGGATTGGCCTGTGGACTGAAGGATCCTGGGTTTTATTCTGATCAAGGGCACATGCCCGTGTTGCAGGCTCAATCCCCAGTGGGGGGTGTGCAGGAGGCAGTCAATTAATGATTCTCTCTCATCGTTGATGTTTCTATCTCTCTTTCCCTCTTCCTTCCTCTCTGAAATCAATAAAAATATATTTCAAAAAAGATATAATTTTCAAGTATCTCACAGTCTAGACCTAAACAGAAAAATAAAAATTGAGATATGACTAGTAGAGATAAGCCCAAGAAACAGCATATGGAAAACACCACTATTATGCTCTAAGCAGTCCAAAAGGCTTCTTGGCAGAGATAATTTTGAAGTTATCTCTTTTTCAAGTTTGTTTTTTCAAGCAAAGATGTTCCAGAAGTTTTTCAAGCACAGAAATATAAACAGGGAATCGTTATCAAAGAGAATTGTGTGAACAAAGTTATGTGTGCATAACAAAAATAAGCAGTTTACAATTAATTGCCCAAGTAGAGAAAGTGAGAGATGGTATTGAAGAAGTAGAAACTAGGAAATGAATGATATGTTGGGTACTTGAACCCTCTTTTTTGGAATATGAACTAATAGGATGTGTCTAAAAAATAATACAGCATAATCAAGACACCCATTAGCTAGATCACTGCCAACTGAGTGTAAGACAAATTTGAAGGAGATAAAAAAGGAACAGGGATTTCAACTGGAGGGTTACTACAAGAGTCCAAGTGGGACAGAAGAGGTAGAAGAAAAGATACGCAGCCCTGGAAGTGGTTAATTGAGGGGGTTTAAGTTGAGGTTGGGTAGGTGAGATAATCATGGGGAGTCCAAGCAATGGGAACCAAAGCATGGGGAGTTTCTACCGACCAAATTCCTTCCAGAGAAGTTTGCAAATAAACCACTCCAGGATACCTGGTGAGACAGTGATTTTCATCTATTCATATGGTGTCATATGCCTGTCTTTTTCTTCGAGGTAGTGCAGATATGTTTTTTAGGACTTACCAGTCTTTATTGTTATTTACTATCTTTTCTAGTCAAACTTTGCATTTATTTATTTATTTAAAAAATTTTTTTGAACTTTGAAAGAAGCACAGAGGTAGACGAAGGCTACTTTTATTAAATGACTGAACCATGTAATTGCCAAGGCCCCTATGTACAGGTAAGAGAGGGGAAGCTTTATTTCGTGGTCTCTTCCTCTTTGGACAGAGTCTTGATGATCTCCTCCTTCTTGGCCTGGAGCTGCTCTTCACGGTGCTTGCGGGCTTCCTTGGTCATAGATCTGCGGGCCTCGGCCTGGTCAGCCAGAAGCTTCTTGCGAGCCTTGGTCTGCCTTCAGCTTGTGGATATGTCCCATGAGAATCCGCTTGTTTCTGAACACGTTACCCTTCACTTTCGGGTACAGGCTGTGGTACATGCGGTGGTCAATCTTCTTAGATTCGCGGTATCTTCTGAGTAGCCGGTGAAGAATTCTCATCCTCCTCATCCCGGTTACTTTCTCAGGCATTGGAGCACTGGCAGGACCCTTTCGCTTTGTTCAGCTTCCGAACCTGCTGCCGGGAGTTGGCATTGGCGATGTCATTGGTCTCACTGGGGTCCAACCAGACCTTCCTTTTGCCCCCTTGGAGGATGCTGGAGGCGAGCCTTCTCTGAAGCCTGAGCATCCTCGGTACAGCGGGTGAAGGAAAGAACCTTTGCATTTTAAATTTGTGCTCCCTGTAAACAAAATACAAGATCAAAAGAGTCAGGTTTTCAAGCAGGAGCCAGAAGAATGAAAGTCACATTTGCTTTAATTAATTACAGGAAGTCCTCGGGTTACATCCGAGATCCATTCCCACGGTGAGAAATAACGTGATTTTGGCCATAAGTTAGAACCCACCTCCATAAGCACCTACGTCACTCACATGGAGTACATACACAGCAATAATGAAGTGAGACAGCAAAAATAAAAGAAAAAAAATTCTAAAGAAAGATAATTCCTGACCTTTACTTATGGTAATAAATAATAAAAAAACATAAAGCACATGTGTACATACGTCAAAATGACGGAACATGGCGATGTAACCACGAAATGACATGTCGAGTCTGACGTAAATGGGTTAGATGCCCTAAGTCTCAGTTTCTATAGTAAAAACCATGCCTTCCTTTCATGTAAGCAATTGAGCAAGACATAAGGACTTTAGCAACAGAAAAAAAGAATTCAAATATTCTAGTCTTTTTAAAATAGCAAATGCATTATCAAGGTGATTAAGCCATGATTTGATTAAGGCATCCCACTCTCTCCTGTAAGGTTTTGAAAAATAAAGTAACAAGCATTTGTTGGTATCCAATGGAATGCCATACTCACTGCAAATGTAATATGTTGCTTACAGCATATTATTTTAAAGTCCTAAATCTGAGGATCTTCTCATTTTTATTGAAACCGTTTCATTTTTCCTTTCTGTTAGTTTTAAGCATCTCAATTTTATTACCCTTGTCCATAGAAAACTAGAATCCTGCTCTATCTTCATAATTCTGCATTTTGATTGCAAACTTGTATTTTAGAATAATTCAGTATCTTCACAAAAATATAAAATTTAAGTCTAAATCAATAAAATGTAAATAAATTCAGTTTTACTTTGAAAGGTCTATGTGTTTCTATTATTCATTTTCCTAGTATATATATGACATAAAAGATGAGCTAATTATAAAGTTATTGAATGAATGAATGAAAATATTGTCTTAGTTTAAGACAAAGTCTTGGGAAGATTACTATTCCTAAAATGGTACTCAACTTATAGGGAGGAAAAGGCCTCAATTTTCCCCTTTCTTATGACAACATTCATATAATTCATCACCTCTTCCTGTGAAAAACATAGTCTTCCTTAGAAATATTCATCATGAAATTATACTGTGACAACTGTATTTAGAGACAGAAATTAGTCATTTTTTCAAAATTATGAGGCAGATAGATAGTATAATATCTTTAGAAAATTAGCACATAGTACTTTTTCTGGAGAGCAAAGGAAAGGAAAATTAGTGATGTTAAGTTTCTACTTTGTACTTGACTATCATTTATTAGTTTTATAAATGTTATACTAAGTTGAGATGACTACAAGAGGGTCCATCTTGAATGTGTTCCTTAAGGCTATATACAGAGCCAAGCTCGTAATAGATGCTCAATAACAATAACAATACCTATGATTGGCTGGAAACTTACTATTTGCTGTGCTCTGTTCAAAGCATTTTTTACATACTAATTCATTCTTATAGCCCTGCTATTGAGTATTTATTATCCATTTTTATAGAAGAGGAAATGGAAACTAAGAGAGATTAAGCAACTTGCCCAAAGTCACACAGGTGGCAGGGCTGGAATGCAAACCTGGCTGGTCCAACTTCTGTAGCCCATGCTTAGTCACTATGCGAGACTTGGAACAAACCAAGTAACTTTTTCTACTGAGAGAGTGCTGAGATTATTGCAGTTGTGTGTTTTTCCATAGCCCAAGTGCTCGCCTTCTGTTGCAGATAAACATTAAGTTTCCCCTCTGACTTTCTAAATCCCAGGTAAAGACTCCTTCTCCTGCACTTCACCTCTTGTTCTTCACAGCTCAGTACTAATCATTACCCCATAATGCAGTGTAGAATTGCCAACACCATCCCGATGATGTAGTTATTTCCAATTGGCACTTGGGAGCAGTGAGGATAGGAGGCATTACTCATAGCCAAGAGTACAGATGTTTCTAATTGCTTTCCATTACCAAGAATAACAG
>PVJN01061819.1:0-11186 GCA_004026805.1 Lasiurus borealis
TGCCCGGATGAGGCCCCGAGTTTAATTATCCTCGCGGAGGAATTTCAATGTGGCCAATCCATCTTGCAGGCGGGCGGCAGAGGGATTTATATGGGCCCGTTATTTCACACCGATCCTCCATCTGCATTTTTATGGCCCCGAGCTCCTGAAACGGGGGAAGGAGCGGGGAGAAGTCGGAGACGCGGGCGCAGGGAGAGGGGGGGGGGTTCCCCTCCCTCCCGAAAGCCGCGGCTTCAGCTGGAGGAGGATTCTCACGGGGTCCCCTGAAAAGCCCCAATCGCCCTCCAGGGCCAGCGGGCGTCTTGGGGGACGAGGGTGTGAGTGAGGAATGAAGCTGGAAGCCTTGCGAATCAATCAACAGGTATTTACCAAGTACCAAGCAGGGCCGGGCACTGCCAGGTGCCGAGCAGCAAGGGACGGCAGGCGAGCAAGGGCGCCCCTCCATCCCCCGGCACCCCACGCCGCCTGTCCTGAATGTCTTTGGAGCTCGCAGCCTCACTCAGGTCCTCCGAGGCAGAAAGTTCACGCTTCTCAGGGCCGCTACAGCCAAACGGTGTTTGCAGCGGTGGGGACAGTATCGACTCCTCTCAGATTCCGCTGACAGTCCCCGAGGTTTGGAGAAGGGGCTCTGAGGAGCCACAGCTGGCTGCTCTCAAACGTTGGTACAGCTTGCCACGTCTAATCCCCCCACACTCCTTACTCCCATTCACCGGGCTCTGGATGCAGACAAACCTCGTTTCCCAAATCCCTGTGTGACCTTGGGCAAGCGGATTAGCCTCTCTGGATGGGGTACCTTCTATGTAAATTGGGGATAATAATAGTGCGAACACTGGGGTAATAAACGTGAAGCTTTTAACAAGGTGCTTGGAACTAAGGCCAGTAACAGTAGTAACAGTATTATTATTATTATTATTATTACTACTACTACTACTACTACTACTACTACTACTAGTAGTAGTAGTATGAGTATTGCCATCCAATTCTGCCCTGCTCCTCGGAGGCGTTATTACAAGGTTCTTTCAATGATGGTGGAATATACTCAACTGTAACTTAAATTTTTTCATCTACATCAATCATCCTAAACAAGTAATTTGACATGGTTGGTGGTTGAAGATCTGGGGGGAAGGCTGAGAATCCTGGGGGTTATTGCTACTAGGTCTGAAGCCAGATATTATATCAAGAAGGGAACAGTGAGATTACAAAAAGTGGGCAGAGGTATGTGAGCGAGTGATGAAAAGATCACTCAAGAGAACATTAGCAAAAGGCCTAGGGATTTTCCTTACTAAGGACTTGGGAAAGAGTCCTTCCCTCACTTCAATGAGGGGAAAATGGTCCAGGAAAGAAAGGGTGTGGAGCCAGAACTATCCTTTCCAATCAATCGCTTCCTTTTCCTACCAGACCATATAACAAGGTTGGTCTGATTGGCCAGCTTTTCTAATGACTCTCGGTGGCAGATTCTGACTGGTTAGCAGCTTCCCTGCTCAGGAGTGACGAAGAAAGGAGATTGATCTTTTCTTTCTCAGGATTGGCTAACAAATCGGGGCTAGAGACTCGTTTTAATTGACTGAATAGGCGAGGAGGGAGGTCCAGCACCTCTCATACAGAAGATGCTCTGTGTTCTTTTCCACAAAGGTCACCAAGAAAGAGTCTTGATAGGTTTATGCATGTTTGCTTTTAGAAAGACACAGACGTTTAGTGAAGAAGAATCAAGAGAATCATGCAGGCATGCTACAGCTCAATTTGAAACCCCAAACAGAGGAAGGGATTCACAGAGAGAAACATAAGAGAGGTAAAAAGAGATAGAGACTAGGACACAGGGAAACACAAAGAAAAATAATTGCCAGAGAGGAGAGGACGGGTTTGGATAATTTGTTTTTCATTCCTGATGGTTTAAGATGAGGCTATTTTAAATGATGCATGTTGCTAGATGCACATATTGCCAGCACACGGCATGGAAAGAATAGCTGATTTGGAGGCAGGAGACTGGGAGTCTAGTCCCAGCCCTGCTACTAACTACCTGAGTAACTGCACGTTTCTTCACCTGCCAAAGCTCCAGTTTCCTCAGTTAGAGAGAGAAGCAGGTGATTTCTAAGGTTCCATCCGAGTTAACCTTCTAGGAGCCCCTTTCTTTCTGCTAAACAAAGATTTTTGTACAAGTTAAAGTGGTACCTTTCCACTGCCAATAAGGACTATTCTTAGGTCTTAAACTCCATTTATTTTTTTATTTTTTAAAATATATTTTATTGATTTTTTACAGAGAGGAAGGGAGAGGGATAGAGAGTTAGAAACATCAGTCAGCTGCCTCCTGCACACCTCCTACTGGGGATGTGCCTGCAACCAAGGTACATGCCCTTGAGCGAAATCAAACCTGGGACCTTTCAGTCCACAGGCCAACGCTCTATAAACTCCTCTGTTTATGATTGCTAATTTCAAGCTCCTGAGGCAGGATGGATTTCACACTTTCTCCTACTAAATCCATTTATTGGGACAGCAGAACTGTGAAGCCATTAATTAGCAAACCAACCTATTCCAGGAGAAAGAAGACAGGAAATTCTCTCCCAGGCTTCCGAGGGAGAATTGGTGGCAAAAGGATGACCAAACAAATTTTTGCTGGGGTAGAATCTAAATCCTTCTGAATTTGTAAGGTGAATTTGTACAGGTCCTGTATATTTATCTAGAAGCCATGATTAAGTACCTATGTGAACAGATTTGGTCCCTGCCAATTGTGGGGGTTCCCAAGCCGAGGAACACACACAGACAAAACTGAAAATAAAAGTCATTGTGATATACTGTGAAGAGCTACGGGCAGCAAACTAGAGTTCTGAATCTAGGTTTTAGAAACCTACTAATTAATCATACGACTTTAGAAAAATCACTTCCCCCTTTTAGAATTTAGTTTTTTTCTCTTGCAAAATGTAGGAAAACACTAGGTGACTGTTCTCTTTCAGTTTTAAATATAAATAGCATAGGTTTGTCCTTCCTGGTTTGCCCTTGTCTCCTATGACTTCAATTAAACAACCAATAGTTATTGAGGATCTACTGTGTGCAAGATATTGTGCTACATATTGAGAATAAAGAGGAAGAAATAATCCCCTTATAAATTTATAGTAAGAAAGACATGTACATATATAATATGTGGCAAAATTTAATAGGTTAAATGGGTAATAGGAGTTGAGGAGGCAATATGATTTCAGCTACTGAAAGGGGCACCATGAATAAAGTAGGTATTTTTCTTCTTTTTAGAAAACATGAAGTATTTGAATTATATACAAGTTGCAAGTAATGAGACCTACCTGGTTTGGCTCAGTGGAAAGCATTGGTCTGCAGACTGAAGGGTCCCAGATTTGATTCTGGCCAAGGACATATGCCCGGGTGTGGGCTGCTCAATCCTCAGTGGGGTCATGCAGGAGGCAGCCAATCAATGACTCTCTCTCATCATTGATGTTTCTATCTCTCTCTTCCTTTTCTTTCCTCTCTGAAATCAATAAAAAAAAATATTTTTAAAAAAAGTTGCAGGTAACGAATATCATTTATTCAACAGATATTTATTGAGATCCTATGTGCCAGGCACTGTCCTAGGTTCTGGAAACACGGCTCTGAGCAAAACAGAACAAAAATCCTTTGCCTTCCTAAAGCTGACATTTTGTATAAATCACTACAGGCCCGGTGCACGAATTCATGCAGCAGTGGATCCCTCAGCCTGGCCTGCGGGATTTGGGCTGACATAAGCTCTCTAACATCCCCCGAGGGGTCCTAGATTGGGAGAGGGTGCATGCCAGGCTGAGGGACCCCACCAGTGCATGATTGGGGCCAGGGAGGGACCACTGGAGGGTTCCAGGGCCCATCTCACTCAGTCCTGATCGGTGGGACTCCAGCAGCAAGCTAACCTACCAGTTGGAGCATCTGCCCCATGGTGGTCAGTGCACATCATAGCAAGGGTTGAGAGGCCTTAGCATATCATTAGCATGTTATGCTTTGGTTGGTTGAACTGTTGACCAATTGACCGGATACTTAGCATATTAGGCTTTTATTATATAGGAAGAATGAAGCATAATAATAGAATGGACACCTCTTATACCACCCCTAATTCAAGAAAAGAAAAGAAATACTAGTACCATAGGCAAGGGGGGAGGGGCACATTCTGCTCTCCTATAGTAGCCCCTGAATTTCAGTTTACCATTGCAAGGTTTTTCTTGATATAGTTGACATATATTGTTTATTTTGGGCTCCACCCTCTAAAAAACATTCTAAAAGTGGTATATTATTTTTTAGACTTCTTGCTTTTTTATTTAACATTTTGTTTCTATTATTCATCCATGTTGATGTAGGCAGCTGTAGTTTATTCATTTTCATTGATGTATAATAGTCCACCAACTTATTGATTAATTACCCTGTTGATGAGTAGTTAAGTTTGTTTCTAGCTTTTTGCCATTATAAACAATGCTGCTCAGAACATTTCTGTACATGTCTCCTGGTATACATGAGCAATAGTGTCTTTGTGTATATATATATATATACATATATATATATATATAGTAAGATATGAAAATCTTTAAGTTTTCTAGATAATGTCAAATTGTTTTCCAATATTTATGCTCATCAAAGTATATAAGATTTCAGTTGCTACCCTGTCCTTACCAATTTTGGTATTTAGTCAATCTGTTGAATATAAAATGGTATTTCATGGTGGTTTCAACTTCTATTTGCCTGGTTATTAATGAGGTTGAACACTTTTTCATATATTTATCGGTCAATCATATTTCCTCTTCTGTGAAATGGCTATTCGTGTATGTCTTTTGCTTGTTTTCCTATTGGGTATTTGTCATCTACATATTGATTTATAGAAATGTATATATATAGCCTGGTACTGATCCTTTGTTAGTGGCAGCTATTAGTGAGGTTTAAAGAATGGTGGTTTCAGTTCCAGCTCAGAGTCCTCATTTAGTTGAATTAATTAATTCTTAATTCATTCATTAAATATTTATTGAATGTCTAGCCAGACATCATGCTAGACACTGAAAATACAAT
Organism: Lasiurus borealis; assembly: GCA_004026805.1. Taxonomy (NCBI): domain Eukaryota; kingdom Metazoa; phylum Chordata; class Mammalia; order Chiroptera; family Vespertilionidae; genus Lasiurus; species Lasiurus borealis. The sequence goes on from PVJN01061819.1 coordinate 5,029, forward strand.
CCCACATTTACTCACCCTTTACCACTTCCAAAATCTAGTTGGGTCCAAGCCACTGACATCGCTTGCTGGACCACTAGAATAGCCTTTTAGCTGGTCTTTCTGATTCCAATTTGGCCTTGCCATAGTCAACTTTCCACACAGTAAGTAGCTAAAGTAATATTTTAAAATGTAGGTCAGAAAATGCAACTTAAACCCTCCCAATAGCTTTCCAGTACTCAGAGAAAAAATTTCAGGGTTCAGCTACACTAGACTCCTACTGATCCTTAGATACACCAAATTTATTCCCACTCAGGCCTTTTGCTGTTTCTTCTGTCTGGAATATTCTTCCTCCAAATCATGCTCATCCTCTCATTTCATTTAGGTCTCATCTCAAATATCACCTCCTTAGAGAAGCCTTTCCTGACCACCCAATCTAAATAGCCATCACCTTCCCTTCTTTATCTCTTTATCTTCCTTTATTTTTCTTTTTAGCATTCATTGCATTTTTATTTTTATTGCTTCTCTCGTACTTCCCTCTCTCCCCACAAAGATAAGCTCTACCAGGGCAGGGACATTGTTGACTACTATATCCTCAGCATTTAGAACAGTACCTGGCACATACGAGGCTCAACAGAAATTTCATGAATGATTGAATGGTGATTAAGAGAGTCCTTGACCTTAAAATGTTTATAGTCTAGCAGGGAATATAGAGAATTAAAAGGCAAATACCGTACAATAGTGTTACAAGAGGGGTAAGTACTTGATGCTATCAGAGCTCATAGAAAGAACATGAATCCAGTTTTGAAAACTGGTAGTCAAGGAAGGCTTCCAGGAGGAGGTGACATTTATGAGACAGTTGAAGGCCTGTATAAGGAGGAAATCGGAGGCTATCCCATGGAGAAGAACAGTAAGTACAAAGGCTTTGAAGTGAGGGATTACAGGTTCTCTTCCCCAAAGGGCAAGTAATTCAGTGTGGCCAGAATGAACAGTTGTGGGTGTGGCAGCGTGCAGAGAGGTGAGACAGGTTGTTAGTAGCTAGATCCCGAAGGATCTTGAGCATCTAGGACATTTGAATTTTACCCCGAAAGCAGCAAGGAATTATTTTAACAAAAAAGTGAGAAACTCAGATTTGCAGTTTAGAAAAATCATTCTAGCTCTAGCGTGAAGAATGGCTTGGTGGCAGGGGTGGGGGGTTGGACTGGGGGTACAGAGTGCAGTAGGAGGCTGTTGTCATAATTCAGGGGGGAGATGGTGGTAGCCTGAGCTCTAAGGTGGTAGTGGGGATGGAGAGAAGTAGGCAGAGCTCAAGAGGTTTTAGAAAGTGATTGATCGTTGTGGGGGATGGAGGATTGAGAGAGAGATAAAGACGGTGCTCAGTGTTCTGGCCTGAGTCACTGAGTAGTGCCATTTCCTTACTCTCTTCCAAGCCTAGTTCTTTTGTACCTCTACATCCTGTGAACCACCCTGATGAGCTTGCTCCATAAACGTAGGAGCCCTAGCCCTTAGGCCAGTGGTCGGCAAACTCATTAGTTAACAGAGTGGCAAACCGCACGTGGCTTGCGAGCCACAGTTTACCGACCACTGCCCTAGACTGACCATTTTTCTAAACTTGGTCCTGTACTGGATGATCCTACAGGAATCTAATCTTTTTTTTCTGGGCTCTGTTCCCTCCATTTTCTCCCTGCTAAATGAAACTGGAACTTTCATAGATCCCCTGGTTGTGTCCTTGCTTTTCTAACTCTGCCTAAGTCATTAGGCCCTGCCTTGTGTATTAGATTAAGAGCTTACACAATCAGTATCATTCCCCAGGGGCTAAGGCAGGGTTGTGGCTCATGCCATCCACAGATATTGGTGGCCTGAGCTCTGAGGTGTGCTATATGCAGCTTGAAGACCCCTAGAAATAAAGAACAGGAGAATGGCAGCACGGACAGTAAAATGACGACAGGTATGCACTGTGAGTTAGTTACATCCTCTTCAGTCTGGGAATAGCAGGAAAAATCTTGGCAGCTCTGCGAGGGCAGAGAGAGGAAAGCAGCACCTCCTTTTGCAATAAGCTGAAAAGTTTCGGGTGAACGGTAGATTTGGGAAGCTGTGAGAATGAAGAGGAGTGAATTGCCCCGTGGGCAAGTATGGGGATTTCTAGACAGAAAGGATAAAAAGCAGGAGGCAAAGAGTCAGTATGTTATAGTGAGATGAGTTGGCCTATTGCTCATATTTGTGGAGCCTAGGGCAAGATAAAAAATATATAAACCTATATACCAAATATCTAAATATGTAAGAGTCATAAATCAAAGCTAACAAACTTAAAGAAAACATGTTCTACCCTTTTATTTTGATAAGTATATCAATATCAACTGGGAGGTTTATAGTTAGAATTCTGGGCCTCCTCCAGCCAGCATTCCTGGCTCTGTCCACAGGCCGATGCTCTAAACACTACCCGAGGGGCCTAACACACAAGTGTGTGCTCAGTGCAGCCATGCATTTAAACTCCATCCACACTCCAGGGCTAGTGGGGTGACCTCCAGCAGCTCCTCTGTACTCTCCGGAGATGGGGCCCAAGGAAGAGGCCCTGGAAGTGAGCTTGAGGTTGCATAGCAGGGGAATCTGGCAACTGGAGCATGATATAGGAGAGGGGAAGCATGAGCTTGGCTAGTCACATCTCTTTGGCCTTCAGTTATCCTCACTCTGGAGGAGGAGACACTGTCTGAAACAGACATCTAGGGTAGAAGAGGTCCTTCTTGCTAGGTCTAAGGGTGTGGACTGGACTCTGAAATCATATAGACTGAATTTGAATTCCTATTATGATATGTATGAACTCTTCTTTGAACCTGACCAAACTCTCAGAGCCTGTTTTCTTACTTGCAAAATGACAATAATATTTACCTCATAGGGTTATTGTAAGAATTAAATAAACTCATATGTGCAGAGCACCTGGTATTTAATAACAAGCACTCATTCACATTGTTTTCTTTCCACTTACTACTATACTTCCTTCACAGTAACCACAGAAGCTGGAGAAAAAAAAAATAAAGTCTTTTTCAGGCAAGGCTGTCTGGGAGGAGTGTGTCTAGGACACTTTCTCCCTTATAAAATCCCAGCTCTGGCTGGGACCATGTGGGAGAAAGAGGAAGAGTAAGTTATCTTGGATGCAGATAAATGAGAAATAATAATGGCATAATTGCTTTTACAATCTGTTTGTTTTGCTGACAGTAGCAGCTGGCTACTGTTTTGGTTCTTAGTTTTCAGATAGAGAAAAGTGTGAATAATCTAAAATAATATAAAATACAAACATCATTTCTTTTTTTTTTTAATATATTTTATTGATTTTTTTACAGAGAGGAAGGGAGAGGGAGAGAGAGTTAGAAACATCGATAAGAGAAAAACATCGATCAGCTGCCTCCTGCACACCTTCTACTGGGGATGTGCCCGCAACCAAGGTACATGCCCTTGACCGGAATCGAACCTGGGAACTTTCAGTCCACAGGCCGATGCTCTAAATACTGAGCCAAACCGGTTAGGGCCAAGCATCATTATGTGGTCTTGATGACCAGCAACATGGTCAGCGAAACACATGGTTTGCAAACATGGATTCTGTTTTTCTTTTCTTTTTAAAAAATATGTTTTTATTGATTTTAGAGAGAAAGGGAAAGGGATACAGAGAGACCGAAACATCGAGAGAGAAACATGAATTGGCTGCCTCCTGCATGCCCCTTCACTGGGGATCAATTGAACCCTGACCTGGGAATCGAACTGCAGACTGGTACCTCTTGTTTCATGAATCGATGCCCAGCCATTGAGCAACACTGGTCCGGTGGCATATTCCGTTTTTCAAACACTGAGACTGTTTCAAACACAGAGACAGCGTGTATAGATTCTTATCAAGTGCTATCACTCTCACTATTCCTGCAGCTAGAATACTCTCTTCCTCCTTTTCTACCATTCCAAATTCTGCTTTTTATTTCGGTTCCACTCCTTTCATGTTAAGCATCCCTGTCCATCACCATCCCCCACTTCCTTTGAGCTCTTCCTAGTTTTTATTACCTAGAACTTTTTTAAGGTCTTAATATGATTGCTGTCTTGTATTGTTCTCTAACTCTTTCATGTGTGCAAGTCTTTTCTCCCCAAATAGAGTTTAAGCTTATTAAGGGAGACCTATGTTTCTATTTATCTTCTCTTTCTTATGGGGTCTATTTATTCAGTGTACATTTATTGAGTTCCCATGTGCCTGAACTGTGCTTGGGATTCAAAGATATATATCTTCTTTACTAGAGAAGCTAATAATGTTATGGACTCATGGTTTGATAACTGCCTATAAAAAGTGTTGTGCACATAATGGGCCCTCAATATATGTTTGATGGATTGATGAACCATGCTGCTCTTCAACTAGGTATTCAATGAATGAATGAATGAAACAGCTAAACAAGGACCCCCTGGTACAACTGTTCCAGGTGTACCCCTCCTATATGAACCTAGTTCTATTGACTTTAAGGTGTAAGACTGGTTTGAGGGAAGAAGTAGTCTTTAGAGGCATCAAAACAGAGAGCCTACTGTCTTTTCAAGGCAATTTCAAAGCAGTGTTCACTCCTTCCCTTAAGGCCTAGTGATTAAATTACAAAGCATTTTACAGGCATTGGCCAATTTGTGTCATTCAGGTTGGTGAGTTATAGAACTATGTTCATCACCGTAATAAAAACAGCTATTACTGAATACTTACTATGTGCTAGATGTTGTGCTGATTTCTTTACATAAGTTATCTAAGTCCTAACAACAAATCTATGAAGTAGGTACAATTATTATCCCCATTTTACAGAAGAGGAAACAGCTAGTAAGCAGAAAAACAAGGCTTGAATCCTGAAAGTCTGGTTCCACACTTACTGCTACACAATTAATTGATAGAGTGGAGAACTGATTTCTTGACTTGGCCCTGCCATTGGCACGCTGTGTGACCTGCAGAAGTCATTTCACCTCTCTGGTCTTTAGTTCCTTCTAATCACATAATTTAAGGGTGACAGTACCAGTATTAAAGCCTGTACATTTTTTTTTTTAATCCTCACTGGAAGACATGTTTTACATTTATTTTTAGAGAGAGAGAAAGGGAGAGAAGAGGAAAAGAAAGAGGAGAAGAAGAAGGAGAAGAAAAAGAACAACAACAACAATGTGAAAAAGAAACAGATTAGTTGCCTCCTGTATAGGCCCCAACCGGGAATCAAACCTTTATCCTTTTGGTGCCTGGAACAACACTCCACCCAACTGAGCCACCCAGCCAGGGTTTATTTCCTATTCTTTTGAATTCAAGTCCTGTGCTCTTTCCACCACTTTCAACTGCTTAAAGCTGATGGTGAGTTCCCTAAATCTCATCTTTTATCTTCTTGTGGCATCTGCAGGAGCCTGTGGTATAGTCATTCATAAAAGGAGTGTCCTTTTTTTTTTTCTTTTTTGAGAGCTTATATATGAAAGACCTTGATGGCTTGGCTGATGGGGAATATAGAGAGATTTGCAGAAGACCTAACTCCCATCCTTCAATTTCTATGTTAAATTCCTCCCCAACCCCCAGTATACAGGATGTTTATTATCAAGGGTCCATTCAAAAACTACATAGCCCAAACCAGGCTATGCTCAAAAGGCAGGTAGTAGGTCTAATGTATTTTTGAGAGTGCAGCTTGCTCAAATGGGCTAGAGATTGAGACCAGGTAACATAACATGAAAGAGCAGGCAAGTCTACTACTCTGAGGAGCCTCCCACACTGAAACTGAAGCTGTCAAAACCCTCCATTTTGTTCCTTCATAGATGGGATTTTGCCTCCACCTCCATGAATGCAGACAAAGGATGATGATTATTTGAACAAGTGTGCATGGTTGGCTGGCCTCAGTATTTTAAATTGATATGCAGAGATACAAATTAGTTTGCCATACCCCTCACGTTGTTATTTGGCTCAGCTCTCCTCAGTCTGTAGCTGTGTGTTTGGTCAGGAGCAGCTGCGTGTTCTGTTCTCACCAGGGCAGTCTCTGGCTGGGGTGGCTGCTAGTGTCCTTTCCTAGAGCATCTTTACTCTCAGGCAGCCTGATGTTAAAGATCAAGCAGGAGGGCTTTTATGTCCCATCCTCACCACATTCTCGGGCCTCCAATTTAAGCTACACACACACACACACACACACACACACACACACACACACACACAC
>PVJN01061820.1:0-11186 GCA_004026805.1 Lasiurus borealis
CTAATAACTATAGTAACATAATCCAATATTGCCTGGAAATGAGCTGTTACGTTTAATTGATTGTATCAAAGCTTTTTTTTTTAACTGTCAAGAGTTTTTATTTTATTTTAAATTGAAATCTTTCCAAATTAAATTGTACAATAATTTTTCATCTTAATAGTGAACTAAAAATTTAATATAATAATTTAAATAAAAGTTTAAAACAATGTAAACTTTTTTTGCAGTGTTCTGACAAGTAATGGCCATTATTGTACTTTAATGTCAAACTAATTGCCCCTACTAAATGGCCCCTATATTGACTTGCTCTGTAACTTACATGTAATATTCTATTTTTAAAGACTTATCATTTGCTACTTTATGCTGCTATTTGCTTACTTCTCCCATTTTTAAATTAATTGCTTCTAACTTACTGATAAGGAAACTAAAGCCTATAGAGGTTAAGTTACTAGAATACAGATAGCTAGGGTAAATGATATTTTGATGCAGCCATTTTTTAAACTTTGGAATGTTATTATTTTATCTTTTAAAAAGTTTTATACTTGCATCTTACCAAATAATGTAAAATAGTGTCCTCACCCTTTTTCTGATATCTGTCAATCATGTACTTCTTCGGTCAGGAGTAATTTGATGGGCATATTACCTACTAATGAACAGTGATTTTATGCTTCAACATATCATAATGAAATGGCTTCATTACTGATATTACTTACTCTACATATTTACCTTCCTATCTTGAAGGTGTCAGCTAGGAAGGGATGTGAATGAACCGAAGAATAAGGAGCTAAAAGACCAAAAGTTAGCCTACTTCCCAACCTGGAGTCGAGTTTCCACATTGTCTTTTAGGTTGTGTTTGTGTGTATATACCAGTGTGTGTGTGTGTGTGGGGGGGGTATCATGAAATAGTGCTAGTTTCCTAAATATTAGATACCTTACACTTATGTGTAAATCCAGAAGTGCTTTTATATTTCTTGTCATTCTTCTCCTTTGTTAATATAAATAGGATTACAGCAGTACATAATTTAAATGAGATTCCCCATCTTGACAAATATATCTGTGGTTTCTTACATACTTAAAAACAAATTATGCTTTGTTCACCGTGTAAATTGATTTTTATAATCTGACATATGATGATGATCTCATCTTCAAAATTGACCTGGTCATCTAGATTCCTGAGAGCTTGGACTCTAATCCTTTGGTCCACAAAGCTTGTTATAGGAAACTTGGTTTAGTCATTTGATACGTGTTAGAAGCAGATGTGAAATGATAGCCTAAGCAAAAGATCATTTTGACATTAATAGATTGAAGTGCATTTCAAGTACAGTGTTTTAGGAGAGAAGTCTTCACTTTAGAAATCTTGTAGAACCTGTACCTAAAACCACAGTTACCAGAATGTTATTTTGGTTTATTCACATTTAGGGGTAGAAGTGTCTTTCTGAAAACCATTCAAAATAATAGGAAAAATTCACTTAAATTAAAAAAAAAACAAAACTTGTAAATTGGCATTGCTCAGGAGCCACTAGCTACCTGTGGCATTGAGTCCCTGGAAGTGAGCTAGTATGACCAAGGAATTGAATTTTAAATTTAATTTTCATTAATTTACATTTAAATAGTCACCTATGGCTATTGGCTACAACATTGAACAACACAGTACTAGATTGTAGGATTAGTACAAATGGAAACCTTTTTTCTTACACTGGTGTTTTCCAACTCTACTTTCTGTTATTTATATATTGAAATTAATAAGCTAAAGCTCCCTGGAAGTGAGCTAGTATGACCAAGGAATTGAATTTTAAATTTAATTTTCATTAATTTACATTTAAATAGTCACCTATGGCTATTGGCTACAACATTGAACAGCACAGTACTAGATTGTAGGATTAGTACAAATTGAAACCTTTTTTCTTACACTGGTGTTTTCCAACTCGACTTTCTGTTATTTATATATTGAAATTAATAAGCTAAAGCTTTTTCTAAATGAAAAATATATTCAATATACTTTTTCAAATTGTGTTTAATCAGTTTTGTTTTGTCTCTCTTATCTTGAAGATTTTCATAAACCCTGCTAGGTGGTATATGCCCCTCAAATCACCATTCTGCACTTTCTACAACTTCACTAATTTTATAGTGACATTTCTCATTCAAATGATAATACAACACATTGGGAAAATTTAACTATCAAAATATTTTGCATTGTTCATTATACTGTGCTGTGTTAATACTGGAAAGGGGGATTGATACATCTTGTAGAATAAGAATTACCGAATACCCCCTCTGACTAAACAGTTGTGTATACTAATTTGAATGAGGTAGACATAATTATCCCCAACTTACTGATGAGGAAACTAAAGCCTAGGGAGGTTAAGAAACTTGTTTATATTGCATAGCTAGTAAGTGGAGGAGGCAGGATTCAAACCCAAGTCTCGCAGATTGCCAATTCCATTGGCTTTCCTCTGGATTGCCCTGCTTGAGTTGAGATGAGTAGTTCAGTCTAGATGAAATCTCCTACAGAAGAAAGAAGTTTCAGGTCATTTGCATGAGTAGATGTTTTATGGGAATGTATCAGTAGAGTAGAAAAATAAAATTGTTATTATTCTTCAAATATACCATGGGTTAAATAGGCTTTTGCGAGCTGGCCTGAGAAGCGGCCTTTGTGACATTGTATATGGAAAAAATGTTTTGAGATTTCTAAACAGCTGTCTCATGAGCATTTGAAACAAAAACTCTGGTATTTGGTATAGGGGGATTGCCTAGATGTTACAGTTCTATACAGAAGTACCCGAGTATGTGCTGAGTAACTGTGCTCTGTTTTTTTTTTCTTTTTTCTCTTCTTTTTTTTTATTTTATTTTGTTGTTGTTGTTGTTTTCTTGGTGTGTTTTTTCGTATTTGTGCTCTTTTTTTAAACTACAGCATATTAAATCATTACCTCTCTATATTTGCCTCTTTTTTCAGAAAAAAATCTATATGACACTCCCTCAGAGTACCAGAAAACAGGATCTGGCTCAACCTGGAAAAGTTGCCAATTATCTTGCTACAGTATAAGAAAAGAAAATTTAAAGAAAAGTTACAGTCATTGGTGGTTTTTTTTTTTTTGAGGGGGGGGGGTTATTGATTAAATAACCCTAATCAATCTTCTTAAAAATTGAAATATGATTTACATACCACAACATTCACCCTTGTAAGGTATACAATTCAGTAGTATTTAGTATATTCAAAAGGTTGTGCAATCATCACCACTGTCCAATTCCAGAACATTTTTACAATACCAAAATAAATCATTAATGGTCACTCACTATTTCCTTCTTCCCCTAGTCCCTGACAACCAATAATCTGCTTCTGTCTCTGTAGATTTGCCTATTCTGGACATTTAATATTAATGGAATAATGCAATATGTATGTGTCTTTTGTATCTGACATCATTCACTTAACATAATGTTTTAAAAGTTCATCCATGTTATAGCATGTATCAATGATTCATCCCTTTTTATGGCTGAGTGACATTCCATTGTATGGCTATACCACCTTTTGTGTATCCATTCATCAGTTGATGGACACACTGGTTTTGCCAAGATGGAGGAGCCCTACTCCTTCTACGTACTCCTTTACGGCTAAACACCTTAGATACGACACAACACACAAACACAGGAACAACTGGAAGGTTAAAACAAGAGGGCAGACTGCCTACAAATTTTGGAAGTCAAGGCATGGCACAGATAGTTCCCTGGGCTTTATTTCCTCTCATATCGTGGATTGGGTGCTGTAAAGGCCTCCAACCTAAAACCGCCAACAAGAACACACAAATGGGCCCCAAGACAAGCCTATTCTCTTTAGCTAGGTGACTGGGAAAAGGGTCGTCTAACAATAGTAAACCTGTTTGCGCTATCCCCCCTCCTGTAGCTAACCATCAGCAGAAAAACACTCCAGTCCAAGGAGGCAAGTGGCAGTGCTCAGATTCCTCCACACAGTGGGATGGCTGGGTAGATCAGGAACCCAGTCTCCCGTCCCCTGCCTAACAAAAGCAGGCAGCACTTTGATTGCCTCTGCTGGGTGTACGGCAGGGTGAGCAGAGACCTGATCTTTCCTCATCTCGCCTTCTGTAAAGGCGATGGTGCTTTCACTAGGGAAGTGTCAGCAGCCAGTCGAGCCTTCACCCCAACCTGGAAGCGGTGAGACTTAAGATAGTGTGAGACAGGGCTAGTCTCTTCTAAGCCTTCCCGCCCCCCTGCCCTAAGTCAGTGAGGAACTGAGCCTCCATCCTCACGCAACATCAACAAAGCAGAGCAAGGGGGTTGGAGGTAGACTACTTAACACTGCTTCCCTCCTCCCCTAATGTCAGCGGGGCCCTCTGGAGAGCTGAGACTCCACCCACATCTGGCATCTGCCAGGTGGAACAGAGTGGTGGACGGCAGGACTAGTGGACAGTCCACTTCCCCCTCTCCCCTCCCAAGTTGTCAGCTGGGCCCTTAAGAGAACTTAGCTTTCCACTCTACCTGGCAGCGACAAAGCAATGAGAGTTAGCCCTCTGCTTCCTGCCCCTTATTGTCAGTGGAGTCCATCAGGGAGCTGAACTCTCACCCCTGCACAGAGGCAATGAGGTGGTGGAGGTTGGTGCCCCACTTTCACTGGTACCAAGAGTAGAGCTGAACTTCCACCCATCTGCAAAAATGCAGTGTGACTCATTGCTCCACTTTTGCCAGGGTGATGTTGGCGGAGCCCAGCAGGAAATTGAACAAACACACCCTGCCCTCACACTACATCTCAGCTGATGGACAGCTTACTAAAAAAGATTAAATAGGATCCAGAATCTTATAGTCTCCAAAATATCCATTATAAAATTGAAGATCACTTCTACTAAGAAACCAGAAAATACACAAGTGAGAAAATAGACAGTAGATACCAAGACCAAGATGCTTCAGATGTTGTAATTATCTGACAAGGATTTTAAAGCAGCCATCATAAAAATGCTTCAGTGAGCAATCACAAACACATTTGAAACAAATGAAGTGTTAGTCTTAGAAAAGAAATAAAAGGCATAAAGCAGAAAATGGAAATTTTAGAACTGAAAAATACAATAACTTAAAATGAATTTACATGAGATCAACAGAAGAATGGAGATGACAGGAATTAGTGAAAAATGAAGATAGAGCAATAGAAATTGCCTGCTCCTAACAACAGGAAAATAACAGGGAGGGGGGGGGGTGAAGAGAGCCTCAGGAGCCTGGGAGACATTAATAAAAGATTTAACATGTCATCAGAGTCTCAAAAAGCAGAGAAAAATGTGGACCTTAAGAAATAATGACTGAAATGTCCCAAATTTGGCAAAAGATACAAGCCTACAGATTCAAGAAGCTGACTGAACCCAAACAATAAAAACCCAAAATAATTCACACCCAGACACATCTTAATCCAACATTAGGAGATGAGAAGATGGGTATAGAGTTTCAATTTTACAAGATGAGAACATTCTGGAGATTGGTTTTATAACGTGAGTATTTTTAACATATTCAACTGTACACTAAAAATGCTTAAGATAAATTTTACGTGCATTTACCATAATTAAAAAAAAATTTTAAGCCAAACTTTAAAGAGAAAAAATCTATAATAAAAGCCTAATATGCTACGTGTCCAGTCGTCTGGTCAGCCAATCAGCGTAATATGCTAATGAATGCTAAGGCTGCTCAACCACTCGCTATGATGTGCACTGAACACCAGGGGGCAGATGCTCCAACTGGTAGGTTAGCTTGCTGCTGGGGTCCAGCTGATCGGGACTGAGTGAGATGAGCCAGACACGCCGTGGAGCCCTCCCGTAGTCCTTTCCTGCTGGCCAACCTCCTGCATCCCTCCCTGGCCCCAATCATGCACCATTGGGGTCCCACTGCCTGGCCTGCACCCTCTCACAATCTGGGACCCCTCAGAGGATGTCAGAGAGCCGGTTTTATCCCGATCCCACAGGCCAGGCCAAGTGACCCTACTGGTGCATGAATTCGTGCACTGGCTTCTAATCACTTATAAGGGAACTATGATTCAAAAAACAGCAGGTCCCAATTTAGAAACTATAGAAACAAGAGGAAATGAGACACTTTTTCAAGTGCTGGAAGAAAAGAACTGTCAACCCGGAATTCTATACCCAGTGAAAATATTCTTCAGGAATGTAGGTGCAATCAAAGCAATCTCCGATGAAGAAAAGCTTAGAGAATTTGTGTCAGGCCCTGAAATGGCTTTAGGGAGTCCTTCAAGCAGAAGGACATGTTAAAAGAAGGATCTGGAACATGAGAATAAAGATAAAAGAATTACATAAATTCTACACAGTCTTTTCCAGAAAACAAGAGGAAAGACTTCATAATTCATTTTATAAGGCCAGTATTGCCCTGATCCCAAAACCTTAAGACAGTACAGAAAACTACAGACTGGTATTCCTCAAAAATATAGATCGCATACTTATGTACAAAATATTAACAAAACATATCCAGCAACATATAAAAAAACTATACACTCTGAACAGGTGGGTTTTATTTCAAGGATGTAAGACTGGTTCAGTATTCAAAAATAACTATTTAGTCCACTGTATTAAAAAGCTGAAGAAAAATCATATTAATGCAGAAATTCATGAAACTAAAACATTTATTCATAATAAAAATTCAGAAACCTTAGAATAAAAGAGGACCTTTCTCAATTTCATAAAGAATATTTACCAAAAAACCTGCAACTAACATTAAACTTAATGGTGAAGGTGCTTTCCCTTTAATATCAGGATTAAGGCAAGGATGTCCACTCACTACTGCTATTCAACATAGTCCTGAATGTTCTTACCAGCATAATAGGCAAGAAAAGGAAATACTGTAATAAAAGACATACAGATTTGAAAGGAAGAAATAAAACTGTCCCTATTTTCAAGTGATATGATGGTCTCTAATGAAAATCTTAAGAAATCTACATAAACCTATAACTAGTAAGTGAATTCAGCAAAGTTGTAAGATACAAAATCAGCCTACAAGAGTAAATTAAATCTCGATATACTAGCAGTGAATATGTAGAAACTGAAACAAAAAACAGTACCATTTGAAGTTGCTCAAAAAAAAAACCAAAACAGGTATAAATCTAAAAATGTATAGAATTTGTATGCTGAAAACTAAAAAATGCTGATGAAAGAAATCAAAGGTCTAAATGGAGAGATATACCGTGTTCATAAATTGGAAGACTCAACATAGTAAAGATGTCAATTCTCCCCAAATTCTTTTATAGGTTTAACACAAGCTTACTGTAAAAGTTATATGGAAAGGTAAAGGAACTAACATATTGAAAAGATCAAAGTAAAGTGGGAAGAATCACTCCACCCAGTTTTAAAACTTACTATATAGCTTCAGAAATCAGAGTTCTCTAGTACTGGTGAATGGATAAACATTACAGATCAGTGGAACAGACTAGAGAACTGAGAAATAGACCTATACAAGTATAGCCAACTGGTTTTTGTCAAAAGATACAAAAGCAATCCAGTGCAGGAAAGGTAGGTAGCCTTTTTAACTGGTGCTTGGAGCAATTATACTACCATAGGTAAAACAGTGAACCTCAATCTAAACCTTACGACTTACACAAAAATGATTGAAATGGATTGTGGATTTAAATATGAAATGTAAAATAAAACTCTTACAATTTAGACATGGGGGAAAATATTCAGGACATTGGGGTAAGTGAAGAGTTCTTAGACCAGACACCAAAAGCACAATCCATAAAAGAAAAATAGCTCCAGCTGGTTTTGCTCAGTGGGTAGAGCGTCAGCCAGTGCACCAAAGGGTCCCGGGTTCGATTTTGGTCAGGGGCACAAACCTGGCTCCTTCCTGGCCCAGGCCCTGGTTGGGGCTCATGCAAGAGGCAAGCAATCAATGTTTCTCTGACATCAAATGTTCTGTCTTTTCCTCTCTTCCACTCTTCCTAAAAATCAATGGGAAAATATCCTCAGGTGAGGATTTAAAATAATAGTAACAATAATAATAAATAAAGTGGACTTAATCAAAATTCAAATCTTTATGAAAAATATCCAGTTAATGGAATGAAAACACAAGCTACAGACTGGGTGAAATGCTTCAAGCCTATATCTGAGACAGGACTTGTATCTAGAATATATAAAGAACATTCAAAATTTAAATGGTAACAAAGACAACAGACATTTCACCAAAGGGGATATATGGATAGCAAATAAGCAAAAAAAAAAATGAAGAGATGTCAACATGGTTAGCTATCAGGGAAACGAAAAAAACGACAATGAAGTATCATTACTTGCCTATTAGAACAGCCAGAATAAAAAATAGTGACAATACCAAATGTTAAGGATATGAACAAACTGGTGATGGGAATGTAAAATGATACAGCTCTTCTGGAGAATAGTTTGTCCATTTCTTTAGAAAACTAAACATACTCTTATATGACCCAGTAGTCATCCTCCTGGGCATTTATCCCAGAGAAATGAAAATGTATGTCCACGTAAAAGTCTGTACACAAATGTTCATAGCAGATTTATTTGTAATATTTAAAAGTTAAAAACCAAATGTCCTTCAATAGGTGAATAGCTAAACAGGCTGTGCTATACCCACACCATCCAACACTACCTAGCAATTAAAATGAATTAATTATTGATTTAAAAAAAACTTGGATGAATTTCAAAGGAATTTATGCTGAGTGAAAAAATGTTACATATTGTGATTGCATTAATATAACATTCTTGAAATGACAAAATTGTAGAAATGGAGACTGGGTTAGTGGTTACCAAGGTTAAGAGGGAGGGTATAAAGGAATGTGGGTCAAGTTATAAAGGGGCAAACATAGGACCTTGGTGGTAATGGATTGTTTAGAATTGTTACTGTAGTCATAGATACCAGAACCTATATATGTGGTAAGATATATAGCATGCACACAAACACATGAGAACCTGTAAAACCAGTGAAATCTGAATAGAATCTGGGCATTGTACCAGTACATTTCATGTGTTTGACAGGGATTTATGTAAGATGAAACCACTAGGTTAAGGGTATATGGCATCTCTGTACTATTTTTGCAACTTGCTGTGAACCTATAATCATTTCTAATTAAAAACTTTAAAAAGTCATAAAGCATTAGATAAAAGTCAATGGTTGTTCTCAATTAAAAACTGGGTAAAATAGAAATAAAATGATGTGTATGTACTCTCTATATAAAAAAAGAGCCCATGGACATGGATAACAGTGTGGTGGTGGAGGGGGTAGAGGGGGTGATGGAGTGGAAGAGAGCATAGAGGGGATAAATAGTGATGGAAAAAATCAAATATATATCAGACCAATAGCCCGCATCATGCTTGATGGGGACATATAGGAAGTCTCATTAAAACTGTGCCTGCTGTTTTCACATTCTAAAAGTTTGCTAACGCAATTAGTCAAATCATATCATCTAATCTATTCATAGCATCTAATCTAAGGAAACCACTAAAAAGGTTTGTTAAAACTAATGAAAGTCTAAAGGTGATATTATACAAAATAGGTCCAGAATCAATAAATAGCTGACCTAGTTAGAAATGATATGGGGAGAAATATCTCATTCAAAATAATAGTAAAAATATTAAATGTCTGGAAATTAACCTAACAAGCAAAAAGCAGAAACTGAATGAAATTCAGTTGCATTAAAGAATAATTTGAATAAGTCAAGAGAGAAATTATGGTTCTTTAATAGAAAAAATAAGTAAATAAATTACTTTCAATAGAATTTAAAGTTTTTTTTCTTATTTTTTAAAATATATTTTATTGATTTTTTACAGAGAGGAAGGGAGAGAGAAAGTCAGAAACATCGATGAGAGACATTGATCAGCCGCCTTCTGCACGCCCCACAGTGGAGGCACATGCCCCCAACCAGAACCGAACCTGGGACCCCTCAGTCCGCAAGCCGAAGCTCCATCCACTTAGCCAAACCGGTCTCGACTTTTTTTCTTATTTTTTAAGAATTGAGGGTAACTTTTCCTTCTGTCTTGAATGTTCCCAGATTTTTAGTTTTTTTAATTTTCTTTTATTAAATTATAGCTTATCTGAACAGTTAATACTAATAATTTTAGTAAAGTGCTCTTATTAATAGTGTAAATGCATAATATATGTGCAGCTAGAATTAATCATGGAGCTGTAATTAGAAACTATATTTCTGATTACTTTTTCAGAAATGTCTTGTTGCCAGATTGTGTGTTTATGCCTATGATAATTTTTAAATACATGCACTTTAAAAAAAAAAAAATGAGTAAGTAGTTTGGATTTTTTTTTCCTCAGTCAACTCCAAAATTGTCTGAAACATTTTGTGTTAAGATACAGTTAAAGTATGGTGATTAATAAAGGCGAGGGGTGAGGAAGGAGGGATGAAGAGGGTAAAGAGAGGGATAAATGGTGATGGAAAGAGACTAGACAATTGGGTGATGATCACACAATGCCATATACAGGTGATGTATTATTGAATTGTATACCTGAAACATATAAAATTATTAACCAATGTCACCTTAATAAATTCAATTTTTTAAAGAGATACAGTTGATACTACATAAGAATTTTACTTGGATGTTAACCTGATTTACTGTATATTTGAGCAAATCCCATCCTGTCTCATTTCACTTACAAGCTATTATTGCTATCTTCTTTTTATTATAAGGATGTTTGTAAGACTGTGTTTAATTATTTTAAGTGATTGTTAGTTAACAGTAATCTTATCAATAATGTATTGTGGTCAGTTCAGCAAACATTTAAGCAGCACTTGTTTTACCGATGAGGAAACAAGAGTTTCAGGTAATCTTGCTACCACCACATAGCTTAAACCTTTGAAGCCTAGCATAACAGTTATGTCTATTTTAGGTAGGAGGGCTTCTATGAGCCTCTGGAATCCAGAAGAAATTATTAACCTTGACTATTCCTGAGACTTAAATTAGCCAACCCAAGTAATGCATTAACCAGTTTTCTAGTACTCCGATTTTTAGCCCTATAAATGGAAGCAGACCCATTAGGGTAAGGGACTCATCAGAATCCCCTCAAATATTTGTATTTGTCATTTCCTGTGGCAAGATGAGCGGGAAGAAAGAGAAGCTAACACTTACTGGCATGGCTGGGCATAATGAACTTTACCACAACCTTCAACATAACTAGCGTCCAAATCTTGTGGATTGGAAAACTGACACTCATGTTAAGTAACTTGC
>PVJN01061821.1:0-11186 GCA_004026805.1 Lasiurus borealis
TGCTGAGGGAGGAGTCCAGCCCTCGGTCCTGGGAGCACGTTTGGAAGAGACTCTGTGGAAAGAGTCCGCGGGTCCTGGGAGCACGTTTGGAAGAGACGCCTGTGGAAGGAATCCGCTGGTCCTGGGAGCACGTTTGGAAGAGACGCCTGTGGAAAGAGTCCGCGGGTCCTGGGAGCACGTTTGGAAGAGACTCTGTGGAGAGAGTCCGCGGGTCCTGGGAGCACGTTTGGAAGAGACGCCTGTGGAAAAGAGTCCGCTGGTCCTGGGAGCACGTTTGGAAGAGACGCCTGTGGAAAGAATCTGCTGGGTGCTTTCCTGGACTCGGTTAACGATGATGGAAATCCCAGCGGCCCCGTTACTTGCCAGGGAGCCATAATCCGTGTTGACTTACGAGTGTCGAACCCTGTAGAGAATTTTCGTAAAATTCCTTTGGTGCCAGTTGCTGAGAAGGACAGTTTTGCAGTTTACTCTCTGTCTTTAGGATTAGAGGGAACAGGGGAAAACAAGGCAGGGATCAGCGCCGAGAGGAACAGGATTGTGTGCTCTCTTGGGGGTGGTGAAGGCTTATTGCAAGGGCGAAGGTTCGTGGGAGGCAGCCGTCCCACGGGGACCAGTGATTCTCTCCCCGTGGCTGCTCGTTAGCAGGGAAGCCCCGGTGCCGGGAGGCGCGGAGCTGTCAGAGGTGCCAGCCCGCAGGGAGGCTGGGAACCACCCGGGCAGCTGGGTTTAAGGAATTGTTTGGATTTTCCTTGAATTTCTTTTTTCATCTCAGCTGGCATGCAATCTTGTATTAGTTACAGGTGTACACCATAGTGATGCGGCATTTATAGAATGAACGGAGTGATCACCCTCGTAAGTCGAGTGCTGATCTGCCACCAGACATAGGTACTGGGATATTATGCACTGTGTTCCCCGTGGCTGTTTTGACCGCTGCGATCTGCACTGCTGCTCCCTGCACCTTTCCAGGAATTCAGAATCTGTTGGACTCTGGGAGGGCTCCCACAGCCAGAAGGCAGTAGGAGGGTGTTAGAATGACTTGTCAGGGATACAGTTACAGTTCTGATTTGAAAACGACCGACTTTTTACAAATTGGAGTGGGTTTGCAGATTTAATTGTAATACTCCTCTTGTTGATTTATTCAGCACATTGTACACCTAGCCATGGAAAAGGTGTTTTAGGCACCAGGGATTCAGCACAAAACGAGAAAAAAAATCCTTCCTCTGTTACAGTTAATGTTCTAAAGGAGGAAACAGACAACAAATCAACAAATAGCACCAATCCTGGAAGGGATAGATGCTCTGAAGGATTTCTGCACTGACATCTTTTTCTGTCATTAAGGAATTGCAGGATGTATTAAGGCTCACACTGATAAGGCGGAGCACGGTGGCTGGCTTCCGAGGAGCAGTTAACCTAGTTTCGCTGAATTGGTTAGTGGCAGCTGCGCAGGGCCGGGAGTCAGAAAGGATGGCTGTGGAGGAAACAGGGATCGGCTTCCGGGCAGCGCCACTGCCTGGGGAGCATCCTGGCCCGGCCTGGCCTGGGGCTGCTGGGTGTGGGAGCAGCAGCCTCGGGCCCAGGGATCCTCACTCCTGCACCCAGGTCCTGGGTACGCAGAGCTCTGGAGCGGGCTGGCCGGGGTGAGAACGCCCTGGAAGGCCTCTCAGACCCCTTCTGGGGCTGCTCCTGTGCCACCAGGACCTGTGCCTTGGCACCTGCCTCATCTGTCTGCCAGCTCTGGCTCCCCACTCTGCTCCTGCCAGCTGCGGCCAGCCAGGACCAGTCTGTGCGTGTCCACTCTCCTGAGGATGGTCCCGCCCACCGTGGTCGCCAGGCCAGCCCTGCCTGAGGCTTCCAGCTCGGCCCTGGGTGTGAGTCGGGGCTCATCAGGATTCCTGGCTTCGACCCCTGCGGTCTGTCCTCGCCCTGGTCCTGAACTCAACGCACACGCCTAGCCTCTACCCGCCTTCCCATGGTCAGCGCCGCGGGAGCGGGCTGCTCAGCCTCCGTGCTTCGTTCCGCAGCTGTGCAGTCCGAGTGTCCCCCCGCAGAGGGACAGTGCAGGCGGCATCCCGGGGACAGGCGCGGCGGAGGGTGAGCCGGAGGGGAGAGGCGCTGTCATCGTGGTCTTATATACGAGTTGCAGCTTGGCTCTTGAGTGCAAACCTCGGTGTTTTCTGTGCTTCTGTCGGGCTTCCGGAAGGCAGGAAGGGCAGAGGAAGGTCGGCGGCCACTGCAGAGATTCTCCTCGCCCCGGGCACCGTCCCTGGGGCCCCGGTGACAGGATTTCTGTCAGCTCTCCTCCGTGGCAGGACAGCCAGGTCCTTCGGGCGCAGATGTCAGCAGAGCCGGGCGGCGCGGCAGGCACATTCCGAACGCTCCTTCATTGCGAGAAGCCCCGGAGAGCCGTTCAAGCAGGAGCACGCCGTGTGTGCAGACAGGAGCCTTCCGGGGGGAAAACGTGCCCTTCATTGCTTCTCCTCTGCTCCCGCTGCCGGGAATCTTAATTGTGCCGGCCTATTAGCGAAAGCCATTAAGTCAACAAGACTCGGGGAAGGAGGCTATTTCCATCTAGTGCGTCCCTATCAGCTGAGCCTCTCTTCCTCTGAGAGCTGCAGAGAGTTCCACAGGCAGGACTTGGACCTGAGGGATGCATCAGAGCCAGGGACAGCTGGTGGTCATTCCCTGGCAGGACTCAGGGGCTCAGAATCCGGTCCTCGTGGCTGAGGTTTGCCGCACTGACACAGGGCGAACAGCCGAATACAGTCCTCGTGGCTGAGGTTTACCGCACTGACACAGGGCGAACAGCCGAATACAGTCCTCGTGGCTGAGGTTTGCCGCACTGACACAGGGCGAACAGCCGAATACAGTCCTCGTGGCTGAGGTTTGCCGCACTGACACAGGACGACCAGCCGAATACAGTCCTCGTGGCTGAGGTTTGCCGCACTGACACAGGGCGAACAGCCGAATAAAGTCCTCGTGAATGAGGTTTACCGCACTGACACAGGGTGAACAGCCGAATCTTCAGGGACACACAGGCTGGAGGAATCCATGCGCAGGCCGCCTCCTGCTCTCCCCTCCATCCATTTCTAGTTCTGTTTAATTTGGATTAAATTTAAATCCAAAGAACTGCAGATGGCTAGCAGCTACCATGTGGTGTAGCGTAGCATGGAATCTGTGGACTGGTAGAAGGGTGAACCGGTGGGGCGGGGCCCTGGCAGAAAGAGGAGACTGAGGCCGTGGCACAGGATACCAGGAGGAGGGAAGACAGGAAGAAAAGAGGGAGATTGAGGACGAGAGTCCTTTGTGGTCTCAGAGGTTCCCATGTGTGCACAGCTGTGGGTAGGTAACACTTAGAGACACGGAGCTATTGTCAAACTGGTTTATTTCTTTATGACCAGTATTGTATCTTATTGTTGCCGTGCTATATAATAAAACCCTAATATGCAAATCAACCAAACGGCAGAACTACCGGTCACAGTGACACACACTGGCCACCAGGCGGGAGCTGACCCTGGTCATCAGTGTGCTCCGTTGAGGGGGAGTGCCAGGCAGCCAGGAGCCAGCAGCAGAGGTGGCGGGAGCCTCTCCCGCCTCTGAGAAGCAGCCTAAGGGTGTCCGACTGACGGCTTAGGCCCGCCCCATCAGTCAGACGTCCCCCAGGGGCTCCCGGACTGCGAGATGGCACAGGCGGGCCGAGGGTCCCCTCTGAGTTTTGTGTGTGAGGCCTCTAGTTTCAGTGTCTATTGTGAAAGACAACTGGAGTGAATACAGGCTTTGGAGAATTCAGACTTCAGTTGAAATCTATACCTATTTGCTCTGTTACTGCAGTATGGTCTTTTAAATGGCATCACCAATTTTCTGCAGTGAGAATAAAAAAGAATGTGGCATAGTACAGTGGACATTGCTCCTGTATTTTAAAGTTTAAAAAATTAGAGTTCTTAAATGCTTTCAAAGTTTTAGTACTTAGGAAATCTGTATTTGCTTTTGTGCCTTGATATTATACCTGAGTTTTTCAGTCCTATACTTTATTGATTTATTTTTTAAAATATATTTTCTTGATTTTTTACAGAGAGGAAGGGAGAGGGATAGAGAGTTGGAAACATCGATGAGAGAGAGACATCAATCAGCCACCTCCTGCACGCCCCCTACTGGGGATGTGCCTGCAACCAGGATACATGCCCTTGACCGGAATTGAACCTGGGACTTTTCGGTCCGCAGGCCGACCCCTCTATCCACTGAGCCACACCGGTTTTGGCCAGTCCTATACTTTAAAAGCCTAGAAAATATCTAGTAAAATGTCAGGCAGATTTAAATGTTTCTTTGGTTTTCTGGATGGCTGAGTTTTTCTAGCTCCCATTCAGCAAAGAGGATTTTTCTGTTTCTCCTCTGTATATTATGTTTTTTATAAGCTCTGCTCTCCCATTAGGATTCTCTCAAGCAAGAAGGCTGCTTCATTGAGGCACAAAAACAGCAGCAGAAACAGTAACAAGAACAAGTTAATAAGTATCAATATGTATGTCCTGGTATCCTTAGAACACTCGCTGGTTACAGCAGGCCAGCAGCTCTGTCCTCTGGAACTGGCTGTGTCTCCCTTTTGTCTTGGGAACCGCAGTTCCGGGAGCAACACCTTCAGGGAGAAAGAGCCACAGCCAGGCAGGTGTAGTGTCAGGTGCATGTTGCTTGGCATGAACAGCGCCCTCCACTGGCCGTCCTGGGCCTCGCCTGCCAGGGGGCGCTGCTCGGACAGCGGTAGGGCTTCTCTGAAAATGCCCTTGTTGTTTGTCTGGAGCATGCAGTCCTTACATTTCTGTCTCTCTCTCCTGCATTTCAGTGAGCGGTTTCTGGTGAGGCTGAACAAGAATGGTGGGCCAAGGAACCCCGAGAAGATAGAACGAATGTGTGCCCTTTTTACAGTATGTGCAAACTCCTTTCCCTTCTCAGCGTTACTCCGGCCGGGGCTGCCATGTGGGTACCGTCACCCTGGAAACAAGCCTGTATGCTCACTTCCCCACACCCCGGGGAGAGGAGGACTTCATTTATGTTTCTGTCGGGTCTTAATGAAATATTTAAAGGAAACTGAAATGAGTTCTTAATTGAATTTTTATTAAAGAAATATCATCAAGTGCCTTTACTAATGTAGATTTTATAAGCTACTTCAGATAATAGACACTTCAAATCCGAGAACAGTCTTTCTTACTATTCTTACTCAAGGCCACTGGGAATTTCTCTCGTGGATAAGGATGTTTCTCGGAAGACATCCGCAGATCTTTAGCTGGTGCTTTTTCAGTAGCACGTACAGAGAGACAGACAGACAGACATTTCAGAGGCCAGACAGAGGGTCTCCTCCTGCGGCCCGTGCTTAGGGCGCTTTCCCTATGGCCGTGCTGTGACTCCGGCTCTCAGCCCGGGAACTCATCAGCTCAGGAGGCTGGGTGACCTGCTATTGGAAAGTGCCGCATTGCCTTGTGTAGTTCTCAGGTTGATTCTGAGTTACTGAGGCTTTTTCACCCAGTTAAAAACCAGCCGCCCCACTTTTTCATTGAAGAAGAACACAAGCATTTATTCTTAATCCACTGTTGTGGAGTCTTTGATCTGCTCCAGGGGGGAGGTCTGTCTGTGGAGGGCATGGGGTCTGTCTGTGGGGGGCGCGCAGCTGTCTCTGAGCTTGCAGTTGCCTCTGAGACACGCATGGGCATGGGCTAGGCGAGGTGGCTTTCTCTGAGAGGTAAAGTCTCAGGCTCCTGCCGAAGCAGACGGCTTCTCTGGGATAGCTGTTGGGAAATGCTCCGGATGCATGGGAAGATTTGGGAGTCTGGCTCAGCTAAGCGATGTCCCGTCCATCTTGGAGCTCAGCGTACAAACCTTAGGTGCTAACGTGGGGAGGAAGGCAGGAGATGCTGCCATGACAACGGTGAAGGAGTTGAGATCATTGTGTCTGAGAAGGTTGGTGCTCGCTCTTCAGCAGGAAAGGATCAGGACAAGGGAAAGAGTCCAAACTGCAGTTAAGGGGCTTAGGTGAGAGGATTGGGGGTGCAGGAGCGGGAGTTCTGAAGTGAGAGTACCTGAACTCGGGAGCGAGGCGCTGCGGTCTCCGCTTGAAACAGCCAGAACGAGATGAGGCGCCATCTGTGTAGTAGGTCTGCAGAGGAGGTTTTCTGGATCCCGGGTTTTGGATCTTCGTTTTGTTTTGTTTTGTTAAAGCAGCAAAAGAAAGCGTTGGTTCCTTGCTCTTTGGCATTGTGGGAGCAGAGCTGTGTGCATCCCTGTCTTTGATGAGTGCAGTCCCAGTCTCTTGAAGAAATTAACTTAATTATGATGATATTTGAATATAATTACAGCAAATCAAAATTTTCACTTCGCGGCGTTTTAATGATCTAAATGGGCCCAGAAAACTAAGCCGTAGCTGCAACCTGACAAACCCGAGATTCGCGTGGCCCTCGTGATGGATGCTCAGGCTGCCAGTGAGGAGGCCAGGCCGCTGCTAAATGAGCACTTCTGCATTCTCTCTCAAGTGCGGCCTGGGTTTCCTTTAAAAGATCACAGAGTGATCGGAGGGATTTTTCACAGCACATGAGACTTCTGAGCAAGGTTGTCAGAGCCCGGAGTTCTGTGTTTTACAAGTATGTGAATCGTAATGTCGGTGGGATGTCTTCTCATTGTCTACAACTTGAGTCCCTCCTGTAGCTGGAGGATGTCCAGATTGGCACGTGTGCTGCAGTTTCAGAAACAGCTGTGGTTGATACGCTGTTAACTTCCCTTAGCACCAGGGAGAGAGGACCATCCGCACTGAGGAGGCCGGCACGGCTACTCCCGCAGACGTCAGGGCACCTGACGGACGGTCACGCTGTCCCTGCCACAGACAGCCCTCTTCTCTGGAAAGCCTGTCTTCTTCGGACTTGGTTGGGTTTCAGAGCTTCCCATGCGGGAAGAATTTAGCCAAGAGGCGCTGTTGCGTGTAGGTGTGGTGTCCAACACGTGAGGGTTTTGCCGGCTTCATGGTAAGCGGTGGCTGTGTCTGAGCGAGGGGCACGTCTGTGTATTCACTCCTCACCTGACTTCCGGTGCCCCACACGCAGCGCCCGACAGGCACTAAGACCGTGACCGTGCTTCCTGATGTGACCAGATGAATCCGCGTTTGCTTTTGGTTCTGTTGGAGTGAGCAGCTCGGAGAATGAACTTGTACTGTTTTCCTGCATTGGCTGCATTTACTTACACTCTCCCACATTTCAAAATAGAGTTTTAGGGAGTGGAATTAAGAATGAATTTGATTACGAGTATAATGATATTACCTAGTAAAACATTGCCTCCTTTTCTGCAGCGGAAGTATGAATAAATTGGCTTTGTTTTATATTTGTAAATCCCATTATCGCTACTGAAAAAGGCGCAGGGAAATGAGCTGGCTTTTCCACATTTAAAATAGAAGGTTAGTGACTGAGTCTAAGACGCCGAGCCCCGAGTCACTGCCCTCTCTACTCACAGTGCAGTTGGGCACTCGCTTCTAATGATGTGGGATTGGAGGGTATGGTCCAGTGACTAAATCTGAATTCAAACCGTGCTCATCCGCTGAAGGTGGGTGAGTCACCCCTCTTCCCAGCTTCCCGGGCCTTGTGAATATTTAATACGGATAGCCACACTTGTACTTGGTTTTGAAGAGTTTACATTTAATAACTCTGTGTAAATATGTTTAACTATGCATTTACTTCATTTTTTTTCTTTATTGATTAAGGTATTACATATGTGTCTTTATCTCCCCATTGCCCCCCATCTATGCATTTACTTTTAATAAGATATCTTTCATATTAAGATTTAGCATTGAAATTATGTGGAACTCACAAGCAATAATTTTACTCAAAATATTTTCTTGCACTGATTATCATATTTATTGACCTCAAGTGAATACCATAAAAGATTCTGGGTACCATGTACAACATGGTCAGAAAGAGCCCCTCCCCAGCTACTTGGAAAATACTATAAATTATATTTAAAGTTCTTTTTATTCAGTCAGCAAAGCCAAGGGAGCGGTCCCATGGCCCTATTATGTGCAGCCCTCTGATTGGTTCTCTGGGCGGATTGGGATTGGTCATTACGGTGTCATTGATAGTTCAGACTGAGATAATCCGAGCTATACAGAAGGAACCGTTTCACTTTGAAATGTGTCAGCTACTTCTAGATCCTTCAGTAATAGGCATCTTTCAGTCCCTGAAACACTTAAAAATGGTCATCTGTTTTTCAGTTTTTGTTATTTAGTTGCCATCTTAATAAGCGTTAAAATACAGTACTATTTTGAGGGTATAATTCTAAATCCATTTGTAAATAAAGGAATTAGTGAAATGGAGCCTGAAACACCCATTTTAATATAAAAGATATGTAAAACTTTCATGTAAAAATATAGATTTATGATTCCAGAAATACCAATTTATGTTAAACTGTCTTTTAACCTCTATCTAACATTGCAAGTATATTTTATTATCCCATCAAGAATTTGGCAAAATATTTTAGCACGATGGCCATCTAGAATCAAAAAGTTCCAGTTTCGCCATGACACATGCTTTTGAATGTTTCCTTTCAGATGCTCAGAACCGTTGTCCAGGGCAGCGCTGGGACTAGGGCGAGGCTGGCGAAGCAGAGGGTTCTGAGGAGGCCTCTTTCTGTTTGAACCTTCGATGCCTTCTTGCCTCACCCTCGCCCTGACCTGGCAGCAGGGCGAAACTCACAGACACAAACTGGAGAGGAAGGGAGTGGGGTGGTAAAGGGGCCAAATAGATGGCGCTGGAAGGTGATTGGCTTTGGGTGGTAGGCAAACATGCACCATATAAAGATCATGTATCATAGAAATGTGCACTTGAAGCCTATATGATCCTTTTACTAACCAACGTCACTTTAATACATCTAATTTTAAATTGTTAATGCAGCCCTCATTTAAAAAATAAACAAAAATAGAGCAGACATGGGGACTCTGGATCTCAAAGCTCGTTCAAAATGATGGCGGCCACGTGGTTGTCCCTTTCCCTGCTTGATTGGAGACAAGCATCCGGGACCAATCAAACGATGAAAGATCGGGAGGAAATGGAACTGAGGGACCTTTTCCTGAAGGAAAGGGAAATCCTGGGAGCCTCCTCATTAAGGACAGAGGCTGCTCCGTCCATCATCCTTGATTCTCAGCAGCGGCTGGGAGGCGGCAGGAGCGATGACCTGGTGAAAAGCCTGAGCCGTTACTTCAAGTTCAGTGTTAGTAAAGATAAATGCCCATTTTATCTCAAAATGTGTGCAGTTATTTTCATAACTCTAGTTTGGAAAGTTTCTGATTCTGAACCAGACTTGTTTACTTAATGGAGCCCTTCAGTGTTTTCAGCTTTATACTCAAGTGCAAATGACATATGTGGAAATTTGGAAATAGAGATCAAATTATTGAGGTTTCACTAAGACCAAAGTAATCTTTTTCAAGGCAGCACACTTCGTGTGCAATAATAATAATTTGTGGAATAAATGTAAAGTAGGAAAGAATAAACTCAGAATTTCAGTCATTAGAGAGCTCTTTGGTGTTTTCCCACTCTTGTGCATTGAACATTCTTTTGTTACAAAACGTTAGGTGATATTAGGCAACATCAGGGAGATTTCTAATGTGGGAACTCCTGCAGCTCTCCGTTAGGTGTTCGGAGGAAGAGCTGGGGAGGTGTTACCAATAAAATAAACTTCCGAAGGCTGCTAAGCTGCGAGCCATTCATTACTGCAGGAGTCGCCTCAGCACTGAGCCGCGATGTGCTCGAACCTCCCTTCCCCTCCAGTCACACGCTGAGAGTCATAAGAGTAAACCTTAGGAGGCTCAGAATGAGATTGTAACTGTTTTCTGTGTGTTCGTGGCCTTAATTAACTTCTTTTTCTCTTCCCTTAGGATCTGAGCAGCAAAGACATGAAGAGAGATTTGTATATAGTTGCCCATGTGATACGAATAGGTACTGTCCACCTTACTCATTCCCGTGACTAAGACCAGGCCACCGTGGGCTAAGTATCCGCTGTGTCTGAGCGTTGTCCTCTCCCCCTCTTCCGGTCATGTCAGGTCTCAGTCTGTAAGGAACTTTATCTTTAGCTCGGCTGCTGTGAGAGCTGAGTTTGCTATAAATGAATGCTTTTATTTCACATAAAATCTTTCAAAAATACTTTTTCATTTATTTTTTTTTTTAAAGAGAGAAAAGGAGAGAAAGAGAAACATTGATCAGCTGCCTCTGCATGCCCTGTACTGGGGACCGAGCCCACAACCTGGGCATCGTGCTGACTGGTGACCTCTCGGTGCTCAGGACGATGCTCAGCCATGTGAGCACCCCGACCAGGGCTCACTCACAGTTTGCTCCCCGTTAGTTTGGACCCCCCTTCATTTCCCGGGGCTGCTGTGGGCACCCTCTTTATTAGTGCCCCCCTCTGTGTCAGTCCGCGCCACGGAGGGCTTAGAGCAAGTGGCCAGTGAGTGGCCTTTGCTGTGTTTTATGTCCAAAGTGCACGCTGCTTTATGGCAGCAGATGGGTGGCATCTTGCTTCGGTGCCACACAAGATGGAACAGTGGCGTTTGCTGCTGTTCTGTAGTTGGTTTGCCAGCCTTATTTCAAATCTGTGACGGAATCTGGGCGGCTGTGGCTAGCCACGCCTGCCTTCACAGGTTTGGGTTTTGGCAAATTTTGTCAGAGGATATGTTTTAATCCTTCGCCAACAAAACAGTGATTTTGCTGTAGTTCGGCTTTACGTGAGAAAAAGCCCTTGTTGAGGTTCTGGAACTACGTTTACCCGTCCTCTGGTCACTGAGGGCACAGCCCCGGGAAGCAGGAAGCAAGGTTTCATCCGCTTCGTGAGGCAGTTCTTGCTCCCGTGGTGGTTCAGGGGGGCTGTGGCAGCTAAAAGACGGAACTTCCTGAATCGGCCTAAATCTTAATCTCTCAGCGCATCGGCTTTTTCAAGAAGCTCATGTGATTAGTCAAGGGCCCTTCGGTGTTGACGTGGGCAGTGGAGCGGGAGACAGACGGGTTCGCAGTCTGACTGGCTTTGTGCTCTGCGCAGGCCGGATGCTCCTGAACGACTCCAAGAAGGGCCCGGCGCACCTGCACTACCGGCGGCCGTACGGCTGCGCGGTCCTCAGCATCCTGGACGTGCTCCAGTCGCTCACGGAGCTGAAGGAGGAGAAGGACTTCGTTCTGAAG
>PVJN01061822.1:0-11186 GCA_004026805.1 Lasiurus borealis
AAAAAAAAAAAAAAAAAAAAAAAAAAAAAAAAAAAAAAAAAAAAAAAAAAAAAAAAAAAAAAAAAAAAAAAAAAAAAAAAAAAAAAAAAAAAAAAAAAGAAAAGAAAGAGAAGACCAACAATAAATACTTAAGCCAGAACTAAGGAACATTCTGCAAGTGCTGGTTTGGTTTTGAAAAAATGTGGGTGGATTTTCTATTTTAAAAAGGGCACAAATTATTTGGATGAATAATAAAGAACATACATGCAATATGGTTCTAGGAGCAATATACTGATTGATAGAGCAAGTAGCGCTAAGGCTGTGGAAATCCCAGTTTGAAACCACACAGTTATGCGTAACATGTCCTAACTCTTAAATTCTGTACTATAAGAAAGCAGACTCTGTATAAAACCCTAAATATGGGCGATCCTGGCAGGACTATGGTTATATGTGCTATGCTTTCTAAATAATAATGAAAATTTACTAAATAAAGAAAAAACATCAAAAAAGCAGAGCTCTAAAAAGAAGAGGCACATGATAAGTGAATTATACTGCTATACAAAAATGTCAGGCCGACAAAAGAGGAACCACCCACATGCACACAAAAATTCAAATTTCCAGTTGCTAAATCTCCAATTTAGAGCAGCCATTTTTTCTAATTGACATTCTCCCTCATTTCCTGGCTTTAAATTATCACCTTTATTACTAGTCACAATAGTATAAAGTAAAAGCTCAAGTTATAGTTAAAACTTATCCAAAAATAAACTGAATTACTAGGCAGGAGATAAGAAGTGGTCACTGGATATAACTTAAGTTTACATTTAAATTCTTCATGGTCAAGAAATTCCCAGATGACCAAATAGTGTACATTTACTAAAATGGGGGAAAAATAAAAACAAATTATTTCCAAAATTAGTTTCTCTTCAGATAGCATTTCCTATTGCTATCTTGCCTTATGAGGCTTTTGGAAGATTCAAGTTACAAAATTCCTTAGATAATCCACTCAAGAATAGGAGCACCACCAATGGGCTAAACTAGATTATCTTGATTACTTTAAAAGTGTCTAGTCCCCACAAAGAAATTACATCCATAAATTTAAAAACATTACATTAATATAGTTGATTTGCATATTCATCAACAAAGATATTTATGGTTTTCCATTTATTCTTGCATAAATTGTCTAGACATAGATTTAGGGAAACACAAACTTCTTTTTGTTTCAATTCCATGGGAAATAATGGTGATGGTAGCAGTGTTATCTGCTGTTCGATGTTCCTGGGTAGAATACAGCAAGTGTCTTGATAGTTTCAGTTCTTATCAGTTGGAATACTACACTACTAACCCCGTTCTGTTGGGGAAGATTAACACTAAATGAAAATAAAAATCTATACAAGTGCTTTTTGACTTAGGATAGCGTTCCATACCAATAATCCAACTAGAAGTTGAAAATACCATTAACTAAAAAAATGCATTTAATACACCTAACCAGATACTGAACATCATAATCTACACTTACTCAGAACATTTGTATTAGCCTAGAGTTTGGCAAAATCATCTAACACAGTGGTCGGCAAACTCATTAGTCAATAGAGAGGCAAGTCACATGTGGCTCATGAGCAACAGTTTGCCAACCACTGATCTAACACAAAGTCTACTTTATTATCAAGTGTTAAGTAACTTATGTTTATCACTTTCACACCATCATAAAATTGAAAAATCCTAAGTTGGGGACCATCTTAACCAGTTACCTCAAATGTTGAAATTAACAAAAAATAGTTATCACAACTTGGATTGATAAGCAATGTTCAGATGAAATACAGAAGCCAAGATTTACCTCCTTTAATTCGCATTCAGTTTGAGGGAGTTTTCGTTCTATATCTCCGATTGCGGCTTTCCTTTCTTTGAGAGTTTCAGAAGCTGCAATTAGAGCTTCCTTGGCTTTACTTAATTGAGACACTGCAGTATTATGCCGACTGAGATAGATATCAAGCTCTGATTGGGCTACATCCATCTTTGAACGGGCTTCGTTTACCAATTTGCTGAAACCCATAAGTTCTTTCTCTTGGCTCTGTTAAAAGGTGATAGACAACTTTAAATCTGTAATATTTTCAAACATAAACTGAAATAGAAACCATGTATTTTGAATTCAACTTAAGAGATTCTATAAGCATAGAATAATTATTTACAATTAAATAATTTTTATAAGAGGAATGGACTATTTTTTGTATAGTCTTTCCCAACTGATTTCATAGGAGTTTGATGAGGTAAATACCATCATTATGTCCATTTTGAGGAAACTGAGATCAGAGTTTAAGTAACTTGTTCAAAAGCACTCACTTATAAGTGGCAGAGCCTCTCCTTTTAGCTAATACTTTATGCTGAGGAATGAAGACACCTGATATGATGAATCCTGGCTTTTTCATTAACAAAGGGTATAGAGGCACATAGGAATACCCAATATACATTAGATGAACAATGTAAAACTATATTCATAATGTATTCATTCCATTATGAAAGCCACTTTACCATATAGGCACCCTACTTATAAAGTTTTGTTGTGTAATATTAGAATATGTCCATATTCCAAAATAGAATCGATTACACCTGAAATGAAAAAAACAAAAACTAACACTTTTTTGAGGAATAATTAAAATACAAAGGTTGTACATAAGTCTAATTTATGTATATAAGTTAATCTAATTACCATTATTTATTAAAACATGGTGGAAATATAAATACAGCTAAATTTTGTGCTTATAATACTCTTGTTACATTAAGTGCTAAAATAACGTAATAGCTATCTAATATTTCATAATTTCTTAATTTCAAGGCATTTACGAGTATACATACAGTTTATTTTTACAAAGATAGGTATTTTTCTTGCTACTCTGAGGAATATGACTTGGATACATATCCTATACAAGATCAGAGATGACTTGAACCAAGAACTAATACAGGGCTGTAGTTTTAAACTATTACTTAAGAGCTATAGAAGCAAAGAAAGGGGATGTCAACCTGTGTGCTTAGTGTGTCCCCAGTTTCTGTAGGGAATTAAGTTACCAAGAAAATAATTAAGTTACCAAAAAAATAATTTAAGATGAAGAAGAAAACTTGATGATGAACTCAATGGGCTCAACAAAGAATGGCATATATAACAAAGTATTGGACGTGTTACATTCTCTGTGACCACTAATAAATTCTGATTCAGAAAAAACACACACACAAAAGAACCAGAAAAGAGAAATAGTATAGGCTATTTTTAGAAATGTTAGGTTAGATATTAAAGGTCCAAACTTTTTCTTCTAACAGGTCAGTTTTCACTATTATTATAAAAACAATCAAGTTAAAAAAAAGCCACTAATATAAATATTAAGTGAAGATGAATCTTACTTCTTTTTCTTTCTGAAGCCCTTGTGTTTCCTGTTTAAGGTTATCCATCACTTCCTTTAATTTTTCTTCTTCTTTCTCTTTTTCCTTCTCAAGGGTATTCTTTCTAGTTGTTGTTTCTTTTATGATATTCTCACTCTTGGCAGGTATACTTTCAAATTCTTCTACCTAAGATTATAAAACAAATTAAAGGTATAGGAACATGTGTCTAAGGCTGTTTAATACTATCAACATTTGACTTGTTAATAAGCATTTTCAGGATCTTCCATGTTTTTGTGGTTTTCTTTGTATTTAAATTTGAATTAGTTTCAACAAGTACTTCTCTAATAGAAAAGGGTATCTGCAAGTACTTTAACCATTTACTGAAATTTCTATATTCTCAGACTAATGGTAAAGCTAATATGAATCCTTGATTCCTTATGAATAAAATTCTACCTGCCTGGGTCAATTTCAGGCAATAATTATCCTTTCACCTATTAAAATGCTCAGACTACATGAGACCTCCTAAAACTATCCATCATGGTATATTACAACTTACCACAAATTACCTTTAAACCCTGTAGCTTCCCTCAAATCCTAAGATCTTTCACAACTTTATCCTTCCAGAGTTACCATGTAGATCTACTATTTTATTCCATTACTGCCAATAACCATTTACCCACATTTGATGCCTAAAGGCCAATTTCATTTGGCTATCTGTTCAATTTAGGGGTTACTGCTAAATCCATATGGTATTTTTAAAAAAATATATTTTCAATGATTTTTTCACAGAGAGGAAGGGAGAGGGATAGTCAGAAACATCGATCAGCCACCTCCTACTGGGGATGTGCCCGCAACCAAGGTACATGCCCTTGACTGGAATCGAACCTGGGACCCTTCAGTCTGCAGGCTGATGCTCTATTCACTAAGCCAAACCGGTTAGTGCTTCATATGGTATTTTGTTTATTCTGATGATCTAGTTCAACATTTCCTTAAATGGAGTTCCTCAAACATTGATTCATATAAGATTTGTTATTATACCAAGGAGAAAGTATTTTGTGAAAAAATATATTTAGAAAATGCTTATCAGGTAAAACAAAGCCAACATTATAATTACTGTGTAATTACATGGTAAACAGCTTTTCCGGTGGCCGGAAGCTTAGGTGTCATATCTATTAGTATCTGATAAAGCAATGAGCATAGTTTGAAAAGATCCCAAATTAATTATTCGAGTCTGGCCCCCAGCAAGGTAGGCATTCTGGTCCAAAGTTCTTTTAGTTTTAAAAACATCTTGTTGTAATTATCAGCTTTCCCTTCCCTCTTTTATAAGGAGGAACTCAACTTAATTTGTAAGAGGTAGGTAATATTTTTAAGCCTAACAAAAATTAATCTTTTTAAACCTCTATCCTAGTAAAAAAAAAATTATTTTATTTACCACCATGATAGAATTGCTGATTTGGTAAATGTTTCTCCAACAATATACTATATCATAGAAACATGCTCTAAAACGCAAAATAAATGAATATTCTAGGGAAAACATCAGGTTCGGAGATCAATCTTAAACACACATTCAGAATCCCCATGCATTCTCTTAGATAATAAGGGGCAAGTACATCCATGAAAAATCATAAAATATAGATCGGATATGCAGACATTAAGTTTTAACAATTTTTTTTTCCTAAAACCCACCTTTTCTTTATCTTTTTGAAGTTGTTTCTCCAGTTTTTTGGCCTTACTCGAAGCATGTTTTAATTTTTCTCTAACTTGAACATCTTCCAAATCTAGCTGTGTAAATTTTTCTTTGTTCTCCTCAATATATTTTGTAATTTTATTCAGTTTCCTAGCAAAGCAAGAGTTATCTATCATTATTTTTGGATATTCAGATATTTAAAGGCATATTAAACCCTGTCTGGGGCATTTCCTCTATAAATGTATCCAAGCTTTTAAAAGGTAGGGTCCTAAAATGACCTATTTTCAAGTTGATCTTACATCCCCCTCCCTTCCCCCGACTCCCCTATATTTGAGGAAGCCATCGAGTGGTTAGAAGAGTTATTTTTGCCCTTCTACGCTGGATAGGAAACATTACATTCCCCATGGACTATGATATCTAAGCATAAAATTTTCTTATCATAAAAGTAAAACTTATTTTAAAGAAAAAAGAAAAATCACATAGGTAAGATATTGATTTCATTAAATATTGGCCAAAAATAATTAATGAACAAAATATTTTTAAAAATCCTACCTAAAATAACCCCAATTCTACTTCAATTACATCTGTGAACTCTTTATAATCTTAAAACAATCCGTCAGATTAAATACTTATTTTCACTGTGAGGTTTTGTTTATGGAATTCTGCCACAAGGGGGTAGCATCCTCCATTATTTTAAGACTAACATTGAGCGCTCAAATCTGTAATGATGACTGTACTGGATGCAGGGCAATTAAATGTTTCGTTTTGTTTGCAAAAGGAGACCATTTTATATGCTGGCAAATGTGTTATGCTCAAGTGCTGCCAGCAAGTTTATATATAGATACATATACAACATATAGGTAATAAAATTAAGTGAATTTAAATATAGTACTTTCCAAAAAATTATTACTTCTCTACATCTTTTAGAGCTTTATTCTTAGTTTTCATTTCATTTGATAGCATACTGCTCTTCTCATTAATTTCTTTGGTATCTTCATTAATTTTTTCCTTTTGAGTTTCCATTTCAGCAACTCGTTTCTGCAGATCATGACTAGAGGGAGAAAAAGAAATTGGAGATCCCAAAATTCCATTTTTTAAGTTATGTAACAATTTTAGTAAAACCAGCCATTTCTAAAATATTCTTAACTACAGCCAATTTACAAATACCTAGGACTATTGGGGGAATGTGTGTATGGAGAAAGGGGGATGGGAGGGGAAAAAATAGCAAGCCAGGTGACTAGAATTAAGAACAAAATAGGATCCATTTATAAACAAAATTATATTTGTTATAGGAATTAAAAAGTATATATAAAACTATTAGGTATAGTAATAAATATTTGTGAGCCCACATCCCAACTTAAAGCAGGATACTTTAAAAGTCAACTTCAATACTATGGTAAACAACCCCAATTTAATGAATTCTTACATAAAATAATTTTTATAAATTTTTTCCTGCTCTAACACAGGAAAACAGGATTTGATTTACTGTCAGATACATTAAGGTACTTACATGTAATATTGACAAACATGGTTCTTTTTTCTAAATATTTCATTTTCCAAGGTAAGAAATTCAATTGCTATGTTTTTCTCTCCTTCTAAGGCATCTTTTTCCTTTTCCACCATCTTAACTCTGTTTAACTACAAAAACCAAGTATATATATTGTTAAAAAAAACACACACTTCAAATATACAATCTGAATTTTAAGTATGCCAAAATGAGATAAAACATATAAATTGCATTAAAATGTTAAACATAAAATTCAATCTAAAATAGCAAACATTTTTCAATAATTATAATCTATAGTAACTTAAATATTTGATTCCTAAAATTTAATAAAAAAAACCTAATTTACAACAAAAATCTAAAAAAGTTTCACCTTTTCTCCTCTGTGTTCATTCAATATTTCAACTCTTCGACACAAGACTTTAATAGGTTCATTTAGCCGTCCACAACCAATTATATCTTCTAAATATTCAAGCATACCCTCATCGTGTTCAGTCTGGCCTTTGGGTTTCATCATAGCAATTTGTTCAACTTCACCCTTTAAAACAAGTCATTATTTCACACTCATTGTGTATGTTTAGCTACATCAACTTTAAATTAGGAACAATTAACAAATCCATTAGTAACCAACAATTAAATGCTGTAACTCAGTAGTTTGGACATTTAATAAGATACAAATAAAAAATGTCCCCTTTTCAGGCCAATGTGGCTCAATGGTTGTAACCGATGAACCAGGAGGCCACGGTTTGATTCCCAAGTCTGGGTTGTGGGTTAGATGGGGGGGAGGATGCAGAAGGCAGCCAACCAATGATTCTTCCTCATCACTGATTATCTCTCTCTCCCCCCTCCCCTTCCTCTTTGGAAAAAAAAAAAAATCCTCTCCACTGATATTTTTAACAGTTAAAATTTCACATAAAGGGGTAAGAAATGTATATTTATATTGCCTTGCATAAACTACTGTAGTATATACCCACATATACACAGAACCAAAGGAAGATCCCATTTACAATGTTCATTCAATATAAATAAAACGATTAACTTTTCTACTCAGCAAGGTTATCCATATAATATATAATTTGATTATTGTGGAAAGATTATCAACTACTAGTAACATAATTAAGAGCTCCTGTTTTAAAACCAAGAATTTTTAAATAGGCCCTTCATTGGTTATCCTGTCTCAAGGTGGCTAGTATTATTAAATTTTCTATATAAATCGGGTGTTATGAGGTGCCCAAGTGCTGGCTTCATAAGGATGTCTCAAAGTTCTAACTTTCTAAAAGCAACACCATTAACTGGAAAAGGAAATGACCTATTTTTCTCATGGTAATAATAGAAGAAATCCAATTGACTGAAAACGAAAGGTCCTGATACATGACTCTGAAAAACTTCTTTTGCAATCATTAATACTAAATTTTAAATTATAATTAAAAAGAAAGAAACCCACGAACAGTAATCTTTAAGGCTGACAGCCAGGCAGTCATTTGGTTTGGTAGTAGAGAAAATTTTGTCTGAACGTGCTCAGACAAAATGCTGCTACTTCATTTCACAGAAGTAGCCTGCTTGTACTCTATATGCTATTTACAACAGAAGGGACAGTCTAGTAAAAAACAAACAAAAAAACCCACAATTCTTTATTTCAGAAAAATAGCAAAGAAAAAAGATAAAAAATTTACACATTTAAAAAGAACATATTACTCTTTCTCAATCTAAGTATTTATGAATAAACCCTAAAAATTTAGAGTAAAACTTGCTCATGAAAATGTGTCATATTTACCAAAAACCTCAACATAATTATGAAGTTAAAAAAATTAAACATACTCATAGGAATAATTTTTAATATTTATGTATCTTCCCAACTTAAGTTACTACACATTATAACAACAATATAAACATCACATTTCTACTTTGACAACAAAGCAGCACATGTTATCAAATACAAAGTGAAATGTTATCCAAAGAGCCTGTTTAGATTTAAGTTGTGTCATGTAGCAATGAAAATCATACTTGTAGATTTGCTGCATGTTTAAAAAAAAAAAAATCAAGCTGTTTAAAATTGGTAGTATGACCTTTAAATTTCACTTTGATTTTTTCTTCAGTATGTATGAATTAGTGTTTTAAATAAATTAGCATTTAAACTAAAATATGTAGATATTTATTTATATTAAGTATTTATTTTATTCTGCTTTCAGTGACCAGTTCTTTCCAAATATTTGCAGCAATAGTTTAAGTTTTAGACAAGATTGAAGTCTGGAAAAATATCCAAAGCTTTGCATTACAACAGGGTGAATCCCAGCCATTGAAAAAGCTGTTATTCAAAATTTTTGTAAGCAAGGTTTATCAATATTGACACTACTGACATTTCGCATTAGATGTGTTTTTGGTGTGGGGAGCTATGCTGAGCTTCTTAGGATGTTTAATAGTATCTTTGACCCTGAGCCACTAGAAGACAGTAGCATCTTCCCTTCCCTAGTGGTAATAACTTAAACTACCCTCAGCTGAAAACCATTGATCTACTTGTTTAAATCTTACGGGTTAATATTTATAATCCAAATAATAGCTGATATGGGTATTAAAATTATGCCGAGAACTCAATATATTTGAGTCAAATGGTCACATAATTTAAGCACATTATACATTTTTCACATAACCAAAAGTTGGTATTCAATATACCAGTATACATTAATAAAAATATTTCTAAAGACATCACATTTTTCCTGGCCAAATTACTCATTGAAGAGATGGACTACCACTGTTAGGAAACTGCCTAGCTTTGGTATAGTAGTTACTTGTTTTTGGTTATTTGTTCCTCCTCCCTCAACCCCCAATTAAAATGAAGGACATACAGTTGTAATTTCTTTTCATCTAACAAGGTTGTCCACTTAAAAATAAATATCAACATGAAAGACAAGGACATTTATGAATCCAAATAGTTCAATCTCAAATCCCATATAACATTTCAGTTTTAGATTGTTTTATTATATGGCACACAATTTTTTTTTCTTTTTTTTACCAGTTATGATCTGATTAACACTATTGAATCCACAAGCTGTGAGAACATTTAGGCCCCTACTTGTCACTTGACTATTAGGACTGCTATGGCAACATTGGACATTCCTCGTGGCTCTATTTCTTGATGTCCTTTCCTTGCCTTACCATTTTCTACTATTTGCTTTCTGGTTTCTTTTTCCATTTTGTGCCATTTCATATATAATCTGTAAATTGATAATCTGTGCCCAGAAGACCCTATCTTTACTTTGTAGAAATTTTACCTATTCCACAAGAAATTATAAAGTATAGTTTTAATTTTAGGGAAATAAACTCAATACATTTCAGAGATAATTTTAAAGCATCAATCTTATTTTTTCGCTATTATTTATTACAGACTGTTTTAAATTATGTTCAAAATACATCAGAAACATTAAACAACAATGAAAAATATTAACAATGTTTTTTTTTTAATTAATCCTCACCCAAGGGTTTTTCTATTTACTTTTTACAGAGTGTGGAAGGGAGGGAAAGGGCTGGGGGGGGGGGGGGTAGAGGGGTAAAAAAAGGAAAGGAGGGAGGGAGGGAGGGGGAAGGAGAGGGAGAAAGAGAGAGAGAAACTTTAAGGTGAGAGAGATACATTGATTGCCTTCCACACAATGATTGAACTGCAGTTGCAATTCAAGTACATGTCCTGGACCCTCCAGTGCTCGGTCCAATGCTTTAAGCACTAAACCATACTAGCCAGGGCTCAATTATGGTTTCTAAGAGTATCACAGGAATAGCAATCATACTTCAAGAGAATATTTATACTACAAAGCCTTAAATATTAACTTATTGTGATTCAGCTATACCATTCTTTGATAATTTACAGGAACATAAAAATCTATGAGGAATACGTTATGATTCTTTATTCTTATTAAAAAAATTCAAACTTTAGCAAAAGCATGAACCACAGGAACTCAAGAATAAAACTTTCCCCTAATAAGGCCTACAAGATTCTAAAGATAGATATGATGTTTGCATCACAAATAGCCCATAATTACTGAACTCTGAATTTTTACCTGGTCTTAATCTTTTTATGTTCTCCATTTTCATTGTAAATTAATGTCCTTTCTCTTTTAAAAAATATTTTTTAATTGATTTGAGAGAGGGTGGGAGAGGGCAAGATAGGCAGAAACATCAATGATGAGAGAAAATCATTGTCTAAGTAAGTATAGTACTAATAAAAAGGTAGATGCTTTAGTGGCTGGACTGCTTGATATTGCTTCTGGTTGCTTATGAGTAGCCTGTTTTCTTTCATAGTTGAGGCTGTTGAACAAGTTACTTTTGGGTAACTGAGGTGTCACTAATAAAGTTAAAAATTTCTTTGATCCAGCACAGACTTATTTCTACAGACTAAAATATTATAACCCAAATAGTTTGTATGTCATGCTAGACTTAGGAAAACTATCCTGGAAAGAGATGGATAGTTAACAGTTCAGACGTAAATTAATCTAATCTTCAAATTATTAAACAATAAGAAAAAAAATCTTAGTTCTTATCTTCAATTTTAATTAAGATTTTATAACAAACACAAAGCATATGAAGTGTGACACCTTAAAGAGAGCAAATGCATCCAAATCAACTAAACTTAACTTATAAGTCATAGTCACCACAAAA
>PVJN01061823.1:0-11185 GCA_004026805.1 Lasiurus borealis
GCAGGAGGAGCAGGTGCAGGGGGAGCAGGAGCAGGGGGAGCAGGTGCAGGAGGAGCAGGAGCAGGGGGAGCAGGTGCAGGAGCAGCACATGTAAGAAGCGCCGGTGCAGGGCCACGTCCGCTGTCTTGCTTTCCAGTCCTCACACGGTCACTCAGTGTGGGTTCTAGGGGTGAGGAGTGTCCAGTGAGCCTGTTTCGTCCTCTGTCAGGAGGTGGCAGAAGGGGTAAGATAACCCAGGTGCCTGTACCTGGTGACAGATCCTGGCTTGTTCCCAGTTCCCCGACCCAGGAGGGAGCGGCACCAGTGTTTCTGGCCGAGGAAGCCCCCCTCCCCCAGCGCCCCATCCTGGATCTCCTTGTTGCTCTGCGTGGCGCGGGGAAACTGTCACCTCCGTGGAAGGCAGGAGGCTGGGAGAGACGAGGGAATGGTCCTTTCATGTTTGGAGCAGACAGTCATCGTAGCTGGTTTTCTGGGGCGTCTTCGGAGTCCCGTCAGATTCTCGAGGGCTGGTGCGCGCTGTGGAGGAGACGGTTCTGCAGAGGGCCTGCCGGCCGCCCAGCCACGGGCCCGGGGAGGCTTCCTGGGTGCCGTTAGCTTTGCGTTAAGGGCTTGCCGACACCAGACGTGCGGGTTTCCCGCACAAACCCCATCCCGGGCTTTTCCTGAAAGGGGAGAAGGCAGGACCTTTGGCTTGGCTTCCTGTTCGCCGGCAGAGTGGCCGCCACCTCAGGCAGGCGGTGGCCTCTGCTCGTTCAGGATTGCCTGCATGGGCGCAGGGTCGCCCCAGACACGGGTTTGCGGGTTCTGGGCTGGACGATCGGTTCTCTCTCCCACTCCGGTTCTACCCGCTGTCCAAGGGCTGCAGGGGGAGGAAGCACTTCCGGGGAGGGCAGCCAGGTGCTCTGAGAACAGAGGCCGGGCTCTCGAGGATGATAAATGCCGCCGTCACCAGGGCCCTGGGCGTGGAGGAGGAACATGTGTGGCCACGGTGACCTGAGGGCTGCCACGGAGGAGGCGGCTGGTCTGTTCTCTGGGTGCCCACAGGGGGAGCAGGGGCCGGAGGGGGGTTCCACTGGGCACTGGACCCAGTCCAATACCAGTGATGCCACAGGCAGAGGCTGGCGGGCACTGCACAGGCCATAGGCAGAGGCTGGCGGGCACTGCACACACCACTGGCAGAGGTTGTATAGGCACTGTACATGCCACTGGCAGAGGCTGGCCGGGCACTGTACACGCCACTGGCAGAGGTTGTATAGGCACTGTACATGCCACTGGCAGAGGCTGGCGGGCACTGCACACGCCACTGGCAGAGGCTGGTGGGCACTGCACACGTCACTGGCAGAGGCTGGCGGGCACTGCACACGCCACTGGCAGAGGCTGGCGGGCACTGCACATGCCACTGGCAGAGGCTGGCGGGCACTGCACACGCCACTGGCAGAGGCTGGCGGGCACTTCCCGGGGCCTGCAGAGGGCTGGTCTGCACTTGACTGTGTGGACCAGGCGCACCTGTGAGTGTTTCTCAGCCTGAGGTCCTGATCAGGGAGCACCCCTGCCCAGCCTCTGAGCCTGAGAGCCTGGCTTACCTCCTCCTCCTCCTCCTTCTCCTCTCCTTCCCCCTCCTCCCTCAGTGCCGCTGTGAGGGTGACAGCAGAGGCCAGCACAGTTGTGTGGTCCCCAAGGGCCAGGGCCGTGAACTGTGCTCCATCCGTACCTCGGCTTTGTAAACAAGAAAGGCAAGATCGGGGCGTCTGAGTGGCTCATCTGTGGATGGGAGAGAGAGCCCAAGGAGGGGGATTCAGGGCACCCCTGGGGACCAAAGCCCATTCCTATGTCCACCAAGGCTGCCTCCCTCCTCCTGCTGGGGACACTTCCCCTCAAAGGGCCTGTGTCACTGATGCAGCCCCCCCAGCACATCCTGACCCTGAGATGGGCACACGGGGACCTTTAGGTGGGACAGGCCCCTGCGGAAGGCGCTCAGCCAACCCCCGACTCAGAAACCGAGGTCACACCGGGTGGCCCAACCCATAGGGCTGGCTCCCCAGGAGAGGAGGCAGCGAGGAGGTCGGTGGGAAGGCCACTTCCTCTGGAAGTCACAGGTGGGGAGGCAGCGGCCAGGAGCCTCCTGCTGCCTCATGCAGAGACACGGAGGTGGCTCTCAAACACGCGTCTCGTCTGGTGACCGGGCACAGAGGGGTTGAGCCTTTGGTCTCTGGCCCAGGACTGTGCATTGCATGTGTGTGTGTGTGTGTGTTGGGGTGGGGGCTGATGACAGAGACACTCCCCTCTTCTCCCCTCTTCCCCCCTATTTCAAAGCCAGGGGGCCCAGCCGGCCAGCATCTCCTTTGCACTTGGGTCGGGCCAGCCCAGGGCTCGCTGAATCGGTGTGTGAGCGACCGACCACACGCGGGCCCCGTCCAATGA
The DNA here is from genome assembly GCA_004026805.1 of Lasiurus borealis. NCBI lineage: Eukaryota > Metazoa > Chordata > Mammalia > Chiroptera > Vespertilionidae > Lasiurus > Lasiurus borealis. The sequence goes on from PVJN01061823.1 coordinate 2,422, forward strand.
GTGAGTGACATGCCGTGAGCCCTCCTCAGCTTGGTTACTGAGCGCCACCGGCCAGCTCTTCTGACGTGAACGGGCATGGCTCCCTGTGGCGTTTGAGGGCCTCCCGGGGCGGGAGGAAGGCACTCGGGGGGGGTCTGCGGTGGCCGCAGGGAGCCCCTCACCCACGTGAGCTCTGTCCCCCGGCCAAGCCATCTCGTAGTGACGCTGGGGAACGGGACTTCGGGGCAGAGGGTGCTTGGTTCTCGGTCGCAGGACGGAGCACTCCATCCCTCCGCTGTGCGTGCCAGTTCCTGGAGCTCAGACTGCCGTTAACTCCGGCCGGAGCGGGGCACCGTTTTAACCGGGCTCAGTGTGGCTCCCAGTCAGATGTGCATTCCCATCCGCTATGGCTGGAGCCGTCCCAAGGTGGAGCCTCCCTTTTATTTTATTTTTTTAAAAAATATATTTTATTGATTTTTTACAGAGAGGAAGGGAGAGACATAGAAAGTCAGAAACGTCGATGAGAGAGAGACATCGATCAGCCGCCTCCTGCACGCCCCCCACTGGAGATGTGCCCACAACCAAGATACAGGCCCCCGACCGGAATCGAACCTGGGACCTTTCAGTCCCCAGGCCAACGCTCTATCCACTGAGCCATACCGGTCTCGGCATGGCTGGCAGATCTTTAATCCCACCACCAGTGCGTGGCGGAACGGGGATTCACACCCGAGTCTCGGTGCCAAGCTGTGCCCTTGACCCAAACAAACCCCAGACTCCCTCCCAGAACGACGCATCCCCCAAGGACGCATTTTCTCTTTTTAAAGTTTTTTTTTTTTAATTTTTATTTTTCTCTTTTTAGAAGTCTTTCTCACTAGAATGTTTCCAGAGATAACGTAACCCATGGGTATGGCCACCTGTGTGGCACCCCCCCACCTGCCTGCTCTCCCCCAACTCAGCCAACAGCTACCCCTTTCCCAGCCTTGTATCCAAACTTACCCGTCAGTCAAAACCCAGCCCCTGCGCAATGGGGGTGCGAGATGGGGGGGGGATGGCGGTAAGAATAATGATTGTTGAACCGCGCATCCATCACGGTATCGGTTCCTAAGAAGTGCTCCTGCAGGAGCTGGAAGGGGGGGGTGATGGTTTCCCTTTGTCTTCTGTGAAACTGAGCGGGGTGGGGGTCAGGGACCCACGTGGGGTGTGTTGGGGCCTCGGGAGGGACAGCAACAGCCCCATCGTCGCCCCTCCCAGTGGCTATGGGCCGCTCAGCGCCGGCGTTCCCTATGTCTTCGATTTAAAAAAAAATACATCTTTCTTGCCGAGACTGGTGTGGCTCAGTGGATAGAGCATCGGCCTGAGGACTGAGGGGTCCCAGGTTCGATTCCCGTCAAGGGCATGTATCCTGTTTGCGGGCGCATCCCCAGTGGAGGGCGTGCAGGAGGCGGCTGATGGATGTCTCTCTCTCATCAATGTTTCTGACTTTCTATCTCTCTCCCTTCCTCTCTGTGAAAAATCAATAAAATATATTTAAAAAAAATACATCTTTCTTGATTTCAGAGAGGAAGGGGGAGGGAGAGACGGAGACAATGGTGCTGGGAGAGAGTCATCCATTAGCTGCCTCCTGCACGCCCCCCGCTGGGGATGCAGCCCGTGCCCTGACCAGGAGTCACGCTCAACCACTGAGCCACCCTGGCCGGGCTGCCGGTGATTATTTTTATTTATTTATTTATTTTTATTACCATCACCGGCTGGCACCCAGGCTCTGTGCGAGGGAGGCTCACACCCCCGGGAACTGCTGAGGCCACTGAGGTCGAGAGAGAGAGAGAGAGAGAGAGAGAGAGAGAGAGAGAGAGAGAGAGAGACGAGACTGCGGCTGGGCCGCTCCGTGAGTGAACGATGGAGACGAAGCCGGCACGTCTGTCTGGACCTGGCCCAGGGCTCCCCCATCCACCCCGCTATCTCCCATCTCACAGGGGGTAGGGCATGGGGGGGTAGAAGGGGGGCAGGGGAAGCTGCTGTGGCTGCTCCTCCTTCCCCCCCAGAACCAGTGCCACCGCCGCGCTATTTACGTGCATTGCTCCATGGCACCAGACGACGCCGCTCAAAATAAGCTAAACACACATGTGCCCGTGTCCTCAGGACCCTGTAACCTGAGACGGGCTCTTGTGAAACGCACTGAGAGCGGGGTAGCTGGGGCGGGGGGTAGGGGAGGGGGAAAAAAGAAAGGAAGGAAGAAGACATGAGAAGAATTCAGTCCTGAACATGTGACCATGGAGCGGGGCTGTGACAGCTCAGAGGGTGTGACTGGGCCACCAGGCCTTCTCCTGCGGACGGCGGGGCTGAGGTAGGGTGTCTCCGTGTCCGGACCACCGCCCCGTCCGCGGCCCCGGGAAGGATGCTGGGAGGGAATCCGATGAATGGAGTTAGGATGCTGGGGGAGTATGTGGGAGGAAGCGGGGAGGGAAGGTGGATGGAGGAGGAGGAGGAAGCTGGGAGGGATGTGGAGGGAGGAGGAGGAGGAAGTTGGGAGGGGATGTGGATGGAGGAGGAGGAAGCTGGGAGGGGATGTGGATGGAGGAGGAGGAAGTGGGGAGGGGATGTGGGTGGAGGAAGAGGAAAATGGGAGGGGATGTGGATGGAAGTGGAGAGAGCCCATGGAGCAGGCAACTCTGGGAAAACCTACCTAAAGCGGGTTGTCAATCACAGATGGAAGGCGAGGGAGGAAAGGGGAGATGCAGGGTGAGGAAGGGAAGAGGAGATGCAGGGCGAGGAAAGATTTTCGGGTGCTGGGGACACCCCTTGAGAGCGGCTGGGTGAGCCCAGAGACAGGGTGGCCCTGGCCTCTGGCCTGCCCTGTGGTCTGAGTGGGAGAACCCGGCTCTCCTTGGTGAAGGTTAAAAACTGGGCGGGTGTCCACGCTCACCCCGGAAATGTGCTGCAAAACCGGGGCAAACGAGGGGGGATCCAGAGGCTTCCCGCTCCCGATGCGGGGAGGCCGGCTGAACCCCTGTTCCTGAAGGTGCTGCTGGTTACGGCTGTTTGTCAGGCGTCATCGCTGCTTTCCTCTTTCTAAGCCATTTTTCACGTTGCTTCCTAGAGCTGACAAACCAATAGAATGGTAAAGCAGGGGTGTTGGGGTGCAGGTCAGGGCCTCTGGCCTTCGGGAAGCCGTTGTCCCCTCCACGTCATGCCACGTGGCCTGCAGCTTCTCCACACTGACCTCTCCCCTGTGGCCTCCTGGTTAGGTCCCCCCTGCCCCCCCATGACCCAGCCCCGCTCCCTTCCGGGGTGTCCCTTTGACTCCCGGGAGACGTGCCACATGGGATCCCGGGCCTGCAGGCTGCCCCCATTCTCTGCTCCCCCTTTCCTCTCCCTGGTTCACACTGGGCCAGGCTACCTGCCACCAGGTGGCAAAGATGAGGCCGGAGAGGCGGGGCTTTAAGGGTCAGAGAGGTCAAGTGACCTCCCCACTGCAGGCGCTCAGGATGGATCCGGTGACGGATCCAGGGCCCACAGAGCTCAGTGCTCAGTCCCGGTCTCAGGCCTCGGCTCTCCCCAGGCCCGGGGCGCCCGGGCAGCCCCAGAGAGACAGCCACCAGCTCCCTCCGCCCGCCCCGCCCGCGGAGAGCAGCCTGTGTCACTAGCGGCTGGGCAGACACGCACCGGGCCCGGCGCTGTGCCTGTGCGGGAAGGACCTGGCGCAGCGGCCCGGACACAGTCACGCCAGGCTTTCATGTCTCAGCCAGACTCCTGCCCGGAGCATCACCTGTCACCCCGGCCGCACAGTCTCTGCACCTCACTTCCTCCTCCCCCTCAGCCCCCTTCCCCGGCGGCCAGCGGCCAGCGGCCAGCGGCCAGGCTTTCTGAATCAGAGGGCGCTCACACTCGGCCCAGCCTGCCCTCGCCCTGTGCCAAAGCTCATCTTCTCCTTCTAAATTGCTTTCCGCCCAGGGTCCCTCCTCCCCCCGCATCTGTGGGTCCCCGAAGAGGGAATGCTGGTTACTATGGCGACGGGCTGGCTGGCGGCAGGCGCTTGGCTTCGTAAATTAATTGCTGGGCTTTTGGAGACCAAGGGCAGGGCTCTGCCCCCCGGGGACAGGGTGCGGCCTACATCATGCCAGCTGGGCGGCCGGGCTCCGGAAGGAGCTCGCTCAGGGCCTGGGGAGGCGGAGGCAGAGGACTGGTGCCCGCGGCAGTTTGCAGGGGTGCCACCGCCATGGGCTGGACCGGGACGGGGGCTGCCAAAGGTCTCCCGCTGACCGTGCGTCCATCTGTGCCAGGACCTGTCCTGCCTGCTTTGCAGAGACATCGCTCTGTAACCCTCAAGGGACCCCCGGATGGCAAAGAGGTCAACCTCCTTTTAGGGAGCGGTGATGCTCACTGACCCATGATGGAGCCTGGGGTCCCCCACCAGGCCCCCGCCCTCAGGGGTGTTCACTCCCTTTTCTCCTAAATGGGTCAAAGGCCATTCTCTTCTTTTCTTTTCTTTTTTTAAAAATATATTATATTGATTTTTCACAGAGACCAAGGGAGAGAGAGAGATAGAAAGCCAGAAACATCGATGAGAGACATCGATAAGCCGCCTCCTGCACGCCCCCTACTGGGGATGTGCCCGCAACCAGATACGTGCCCTTGACCAGAATCGAACCTGGGACCTTTGAGTCCGCAGGCCGACGCTCTATCCACTGAGCCAAACTGGCTTCGGCCCATTCTCTTCTTTATCACTCTCCCAGAATACAGAAGCACAGGGGAACATTTCCAAACTCAGTCTGTGAAGTCAGCATTACCCTAACCCCCACACCACCGGACAGGCCAAGAGAAAGGAAAGGAGAGGTCAGGCCCAAATCTCTCCTGAACATAGATGCAAAAATCCTCAAAACTGTTAGCCAATCAAGGGCGCTAATATATAAGAAGGATTAACACACCACGAGCAACGAGGCAGGAAAAGGAAGTAGACGCATTCAACTTGGGAAGGAAGAAGTACAATTCTTTCTATCTGCAGACCACATGGTCCCCTATGTAGAAAACGTTAAAGAATCCACAAAAAGCTACGATAAGTAATACCCCGAATCAGCAAAGTTTCGGGCTATAAAACCAACACTCAAAAATATCTGTGGCCAATTCTGTACACTGGCAGCCGATAATTATAAAAAGGGAAGCTAAGAAAATAATTCCATGTATAATAGCATAAAAATACTCAGGAATAAATTTAACCGAGGAAGACACCAGACTTAGACGCTGAAAAGTGTAACTCGTGGTTGAAAGAAATGAGTGAAGATCTAAATAAATGAAATGATCTCCTGTTACTGCTTAACTAGAGATCCGGTGTAAGAATTTGTGCATGGGTGGGGTCCAGCCAGCCAGCTCCGATTGAGGGGACCAGACTAACTGGGGGGGAGGGGCTGTGGGTGGTTGACTAGCCAGCCCCGCCTCCTGGCTAAACTCCTGGGTGAGGGAACAATTTGCATATTAGCCTTTTATGATAGAGGATGGTTATAGGCTCTCAGTCTGGGTGATGACCAAGTCCTGGAAATAGTGGTGATGTGCACAACATGCAAACATAACTCACGCCACGGAGCACACACGTAAAATAGTTAAAGAGGCACCACGACGCGACCCATTTGTCACCATACGCACAGAAAAGGTGTGTGTGCCCCAGTCTCAGTGAATCAGTTCTGTTTCCTGGCGGGGAGACTTAAGGTGGAATTAAGGTGGCTACCAATCCGACTTTCAAATACGGAGATGAGCCTGGAGTTCCTGGTGAGCTCAGGTCATCGCAGCACCCTCACGAGTTAGAATCAGAGAGACGGTGTCCTGCCAGGACCGGTGTGGCTCAGTGGATAAAGCGTCGGCCTGGGGACTGAAAGGTCCCAGGTTCGATTCCGATCAAGGGCATGTACATTGGTTGCGGGCACATCCCCGGTGGGGGGTGTGCAGGAGGCGGCTGGTTGATGTCTCTCTCTCTCATCAATGTTTCTGGCTATCCCTTTCCCTTCCTCTCTGTGAAAAATCAATAAACACACACACACACACATATATGTATATATAATATATATATATATATGTTTTTTTTAAAAAAAGAGAGAGACGGTGTCCCGAGAAAGACCTGATTGGCCACCACCGGCTTTGAGGATGAGGAGGGGCCATGAGCCGAGGGGTGCCTTTCAACTGGGCTTGGCTGCTGCTGGTTCAGGAAGCCAGACCTTCCCCCCAAATGATCATGTGACCTCCTTCTCCCCCCCCCCTTTCCCTCAGTGCTCCCATAAGCCTTTGCCCTTCCCTCTAGTCATTCACCTGGCTGCCCCCAGCATCAGGCCCTGAGGTAAATACCGATTCACCAGGGGCCTCACTGGTCAAGAACTCTGGAGTGAATCCATTAACCGTGGACTCTATAACTGCGTTTCCGTTCTGGGATCTTGCATTAATAATGCCAAGCATGCCTAGACCGGTTTGGCTCAGTAAATAGAGCGTCGGCCTGCGGACTGAAAGGTCCTGGGTTCGATTTTGGTCGGGTGCATGTACCTTGCTTGAGGGCACATCTCCAGTGTGGGGTGTGCAGGAGGCGGCTGATCAATGTCTCTCTCTTATCGATGTTTCTGACTTTCTATCCCTCTCCCTTCCTCTTTGTGAAAAATCAATAAAATATATTAAGAAAAAATAATGCCAAGCACTTTGTGAAAAGGATGAAAATACAGTGGTACCTCGAGATACGAGTTTAATTCGTTCCGTAACCTTGAGGCGTGGGAAACTATGAGACGCTCGAGTCGCGGTAAACTGGTGGGTCGTGTGCAGCCGGCAGATCCGTGCGATGACTCCTATCTCAACTGTTGCTCATATTTCAAAGCAAAAATCGCTCACTTGACGGCTCGTATCTCAAAAATCTCGTGTGTTAGGGCTCTCGTATCTCGAGACCACTGTACAGAGAGGGGCTCCATCCACATGCCTGTCAGGAGTCAGCGGAAACCAGGGCGACTCTCTGTAAAGTGCTGGCAATTCCTATCGGGGTCCTTTTCAAACTGCAGCGACATCTGCGTGTTTCCCACAAACCCGCCCCGAGAAGAGAACTCGACAGAGGCAGAGGCAGGTGCACAGGTGTCCTCTTGGAACCTGTTAAACTAACACGATGGCCTCTTCCGTGTCCCGGGGTGGAGGCCATCACAGCGGCGGTGCCGGGCCACCGGGAGCCCGCGGTCTCGGGGATGGCGGCCTGTGGGCCTGGTGCCGGCTGGCCAGTGGACGGAAGAGGGAGGGGCAGATGGGAGCAGTGAGGGGCGGCCACACGGCCGGCTGGGAGGGGGTCGGTCCGAAAAGGGAAGACGTGCAGGAGCCCGGGTCCGGGAATGTCCCCCGCCGGGGCCCAGAGCCTCCTTCTGCGCCTCTCACCGCGTCTTTCTTCCCGCAGGAAATGCGGCCGTAGAACCGAACCGGCCTCTTCCCGGCTGCGAGAGGCCTGACCCCACGCCCCGAGAGCCATGGCCAGCCCGGGCGGGCATGCGCCCCGCTGCCTGCCGCTGCTGCCGCTGCTGCTGCTGCTCTGGGGCGGGGACCGCGGCTGCTGGGCCCAGAGAGCAGGTGGGTCCGGGCCTGTGCAGCCTAAGCCGTGCGCACGCCCCTGGGGGCGGGAGGGTGTGGAGGGGGCGGGACTGGGTGTGCCCTTAAGAGGGCTGGAGACTGGTGCGGGGGCTCACTAACGTGCATAACAGTCACTCATCCAGCATGGGGTGTGTTTGCATGCGTGAGTGTGAGTGTTGTGTGTATGTGAGTGTGTTGTGTTTACTTGTGCATGTATGTTGTGTGGATGTTGTATGTATGTAGTGTGTTGTGTGAGAGTGTGTGTATATGTGTGTGAGTGTGTGTTGTGAGTCTATGTGTTGCGAGTGTGTGTTATGTGTGTTGTGTATGTGTATTGTGTATGTGAGTGTGTTGTGTGTGTGAATGTGTGTTATGTGTATGGGTGTTGTTTACTTGTGTATGTTGTATGTATGTTGCATGTGTTGCGTGTATGTTTGTATGTAGCGCATGAGTATGTGTTGTGTATGTGTGTGTTGTGTGTGTTTGTACATGTGTGTGTGAATATGTGTGTATGTGAGTGTGTTGTGTTTACTTGTGCATGTATGTTGTGTGGATGTTGTATGTATGTAGTGTGTTGTGTGAGAGTGTGTGTATATGTGTGAGAGTGTGTGTTGTGAGTCTGTATGTGTTGCGAGTGTGTGTTATGTGTGTTGTGTATGTGTATTGTGTATGTGAGTGTGTTGTGTGTGTGAACGTGTGTTATGTGTATGTGTGTTGTATACTTGTGTATGTTGTATGTATGTTGCATGTGTTGCGTGTATGTTGTTTGTATGTAGTGCGTGAGTATGTGTTGTGTATGTGTGTGTTGTGTGTGTTTGTATATGTGTGTGTGAATATGTGTGAGTGTGTGTGTTTTAGAAGAGGACGAGCTGTCTGAACCGGTTGTGAGTGAGTCAGAGGCTGGGTCCTGAGCTCGTCCCTCGCAGTGAGTCGCCTGTCGGGTGAGAGGGCAGCAGGCTGGCCATTCCAGGGGATGGACACGCTGGGCCCGGCGATCTGCAGCGGCTGCAGGGAGCGAGGACCTGTACGGGAGGAGAGGAACCTGGGGCAAAGGAGGGGGCTGGGGGGCCCGGCCTGCCTGACGATGGCTCTGATCACTCATCCCCTGGCCAGGGCCCTGGGAGGAAGACACCTGGGTGCGGAGGCCAGCAGGGCCAGCGGAGCATGGGGCCCCAGATCCCTGACCATAAAGCCCCGCCCCTCGCAAAGCCCC
>PVJN01061824.1:0-11185 GCA_004026805.1 Lasiurus borealis
CTGCCGTGGCCCGTGCGACCCGCGCTGGTGCTGGTGTGGGAGCGCGGGCTAGCCGAGGTGTGGGGGGCGGGCGTGGGGCCCGGCTGGCGGCTGCTCCAGAGCACCGAGCTGCTGTGTCCGGGCGGCGGGTCCCGCGTGGTCGCCGTGGCCGCACCCCGAGGCCGCCTGGTGTGGTGCGAGGAGCGGCCGGCTGATGCTGCGGGCCGGGTACCGCCGCCGCCGCCCTCCGCCTTCAGCCACTGCGTGTGCGTCAGGACGCTGGAGCCCAGCGGGGAGGCCGGCACCCACCTGGGCCGCGCGCGCATCCTTCTGCACCACTGCCCGCCGTTCCGGCTCCTGGCCTCCCGCAAGGACCTCTTCCTGGTGCCCACCGCCGCCGCTGCCTTGCCTGGCGTGAACCACCTTCTGCTCATCTGGAGCCCAGGGAAGGGGAAGGTGACGGTGGCTGCCCCAACTCTCGGCCTCTCCTACAGTAAGAGCCTGAATCCTGGACGAGGGGACACGTGGGACTTCCGGACGCTGCTCCGAGGTCTTCCCGGGCTGCTGTGCCCCGGGCAGCCGCCACTGGCCGTGCATACCTGGGCCCCAACCCCCCAGGGCCTGCTGTTGCTTGACTTTGGGGGCACCGTGAGCCTGGTGCAGTCCCACGGTGGTACCCGCACGGTGGGCACCTTGCAGGAGGCACCTGCGGGCCCGGCAGGGTCTGCAGCGCTGGGGACATTCCACGGCACCCTCGCCTGCGTGCTGGGCTCCACGCTGGAACTGCTGGACATGGGCAGCGGGCAGCTGCTGGAGAGGAAGGTGCTTAGTACAGACCGAGTACATCTGCTTGAACCCCTAGCTCCCGGCACGAAAGATGAGGAAGAGATGGAGACCCCCGGAGGTCTCCGTCTGCTTTCAGCCCTGGGTCTGTTCCAAGTAGTGTGGGAAGCCCCACGGACGCTTGTTGAGCTGCCTTCAGCCGAAGACCTGGTGTTTGAGGAAGCCTGCGAGTACTACCAGCGGCGGAGCCTGCGCGGTGCCCAGCTCACCCCAGAGGAACTGAGACAGAACAACGTATTCCAGGCGCCTCAGGCCCTGGCCTCCATCCTCCAGGGCCACGTGTCCCCACCGACACTGTTGACCACCTTGAGGGCCGAGCTCCGCGATTACCGGGTCTTAGAGCAGCTCAAAGCCCAGCTGGTGGCCGGGGATGAGGAGGAGGCCGGCTGGACGGAGCTGGCCGAGCTGGAAGTGGCACGTCTGCTAAGGACTGAGTTGATAGGAGACCAGCTGGCCCAGCTCAACACCATTTTCCAAACCCTTCCCACCGCCGCCTGGGGGGCCATCCTCAGGGCTCTGCAGCTCCAACCGGATGGGAATGGCAGGTTGCGGTCTCAAGCTCCCCCTGATGTGTGGAAGAAGATACTAGGGGGTGCAGCAGTTGGAAAGGAACCCCCCAATGGGGTACTGCCCCTCTTTGAACTCCTGTGCCGATGCCTCTGCCAGCTGGAGCCACGATGGTTGCCGCCCTTTGTGGAGCTGGCACAGCAGCAAGGTGGGCCCGGCTGGGGGGCCGGGAGCCCAGGGCTTCCCCTGTATCGCCGAGCCCTGGCAGTCCTAGGTGAGGAGGGGTCCAGGCCTGAGGCACTGGAGCTGGAGTTGCTTTTGGGCAGTGGGCGGCCCAAAGCTGTGCTCCAAGCTGTGGGGCAGCTGGTGAAAAAGGGGCAGTGGGAGCGGGTCCTGGAGTTCGGCTTAGCCCTCGGCTCCTCCAGCCCCCTCCTTCGAAGCGAGATCTTCAAACTGCTCTTGGCCGAATTTGCCCAGCACCGCCAGCTTGATGCTCACCTCCCCCTCCTGTGCCGCCTGTGCCCACCAGACCTAGCTCCAGCCGAGCTCCTGTTACTACTGCAGACATACCTCCCCGATGAGTCGCAGCCCCCTACGCCATTCTCTGAGCCTGGAGCAGAACCCCCTCTCACCGTGGGCTTGCTCAGAGCTCTCCTGGAGCAGACTGCGGCTAAAAGACAGCCCTCAGGCCCAGTTCTAGGCCTATATGAGGACATCCTCTGGGACCCAGGCACGCCGCCCCCTACCCCACCTCGGGGACCTGTGACTGCCTTCCAGGCAGCAGACCACCCAGGCCCAGAGGCCCGGGCACCATCTGGACAGGCCTCTGTGTGACTGACCCAGGATGAAAATCGTGTCTGTGATTAGGGAAGGATGCCTAGGAGTTGGAGAGGGCCAGTTTGTGCAATACTCTTCTCATTTCTGGAACAATGTAAATATGCATATATATGTGTTAAATATTGTGGTATAATAAATATGTTTGATCTTCATCCTCAGGTTTTTATTCTGGTACAGAGCTCTCCTAAAACCCTGGGACTTTCCGGAGTGATAGGAATATCTTTTGCTATTCATAACGAACTCCTTTAGATCACACCTGCCTGTATGCTAACGAGGGTGTGGCCCCCAGCCTCTGATGGGGCCGGTTACCAGAAAGACCAAGTAATGAGAGGGTTGGAACTTTCAGCCCCATTTCCAAGCTTCTGGGAAGGCAGTGGGTTAGAGACTGAGCTCCATCTATAAAAACTGCCGAACAAGGAAATTTGAGCTTTTAGTTTGATGAATACATCAAGGTGCTGGGAGGGTGACTCCTAGAGGGCATGAAAATGACAGGCACACACATCCATCCTGTGCCTGCCCTATCCATCTCTTCCATCTGGCTTTTCCTGAGTTGTATTTCCCAGAGTTTTATGAGTCATTCTAGCAAATTATCAAACCAATTTATAATATGGGAATTCCACCAGTGTCTTGCACCTGGCATTTTTAAAAAATCTATATCATGCCCGGACAGTGTTGCTCAATGATCGAGTGTCGATTTATAAACCAGGAGGTCACAGTTTGATCCCCAGTGGGGGCATGCAGGAGGCAGCTGATCAATGATTCTCTCATCACTGATGTTTCTATCTCTCTCCCTCTCCCTTCCTCTCTCTGAAATCAATAAAAACATTTTTTTTAAATCTATATCATTTTAGCCCTGGCCTAAATCTTGATCAGTTGGGCATTCTCCCATGCACCAAAAGGTTGCTGGGTCAAATCCCAGTCAGGGCACATGCATGTGACTGGCATTTAAAAAGGGGGCAGTCTCATGGGACTGAGTCCTTAACTGTGAGAACTGAACTAACTCCAAGTAGTTAGTGTCAGAATTTTTTAATTAATGTGTTACATGTATATATATCTTCCCATTGCTCCCCTCCCCCACCCCCATCCCAGACATACCCTAACCCTCCAGTGTCTTGTGTTCATTGGTTATGCTTATATGCATGCACACAAGTCCTTTGGTTGATCTCTTATCTACCCCACCTCTCCTTAACCTTCCTGCTGTAATTTGACAGTCCTTTTGATGCTTTAGTGTCAGAATTGAATTGACTTGTAGGACACCCAATTGTGTGTGTATTCTGCTAGAGAACTGATTGTTGATGGTGGGACATACTCCAGAATTATATATACAGTTTGTACGTGTATGTTTTTTAAAATATGTTTTAGAGAGAGAGAGAAACATCTATTGGCTATCTCCTACACACCCCCTTCTGGGATCAAGCCTGCAACCTGGGCATGTGCCCTGACCCGGAATCGAACCAGCAACCTCCTTGGGCCAGTACTCAACTAACTGAGCACACTGGCCAGGGCAGTTGGTGTGTTTTTGAATAGCTAAAGATATCAGAGGGATGTGGGTTATAGAGGGAGTTGTTGAACCTAAATCTGTTGACTGACGTGGCCATTTCCAATCATGAAAATAATTAATACTTATGAGCATTTAATGTGTGTCAGTACTCTGCTGGTTTTCTAATAACTCATTTAATGCTTCTGATAACCCCATCAGGAAAGTACTAATATTATCCCCATTTTACAGGTGATGAAATAGGTTTAGAAATGGGAAATAAAGTTTAGAAAGATTAGTTGAGATCAGTTGACTAAAAAGTAGCAACTCTTTTTTTTATAACATATATTTGTTATTGATTTCAGAGGGAAGGGAGAGGGAGAGAGAAATAGAAACATCAATGATGAGAGAGAATCATTGATTGGCTGCCTCCTGCACATCCCTTACTGAGGATTGAGCCCGCAACCCAGGCATGTGCCCTTGACCGGAATGGAACCTGGGACCCTTCCGTCTCTAGGCTGATGCTCTATCCACTGAGCCAAACCAGCAAAGGCGCAACTCAAGATTTGACCCACTTCACCGTACAGCCCAATAGGTACTACCAGTTTGGTCTTGAATGCACTTCACATTCCTGGCCCAATGCTAGCTTTTCTAGCCTGTTGTGAGGAGGGGGATCTGCAGAGCTGGACCCTTTCCTCAAGACTTCTGTTCCCACATAGGAGCTGTGATAGGTCCTGGGCCCGTGCTTTTCCCCCCAGGCTTCCTGGAGCAGCCCCTAATTGAGGCCAGATTTGTCACAGACAGGAAAGCTACCTGAGTAGGGTTGCTTGGAATATCCTACGTTCCTGTTGACTCCCTGAGCCAAGAAATAGGAGCATCTCCAGCACAGATTTCTGTTTGTCTGGATTTATTTAGTTAGACCACTTCCGAAGAGGTATTTGCCCTATGTCCACTTCTACCCAAGTGACCCCTCAGCTTGGTTCTAGGTTTAGGGTAGGATCTCAGATACTGTGACTTAGCATCATCCTGGGCCCCCAGCTATCCCTTGTTCAAGACTTGGGACAAGGTAAAAACTGCCACTCAGTTTTTTGTTTTTTTTGTGTGTGTGTTTTTTTAATATATTTTATTGATTTTTCACAGAGAGGAAGGGAGAGGGATAGAGAGTCAGAAACATCAATGAGAGAGAGACATAGATCAGCTGCCTCCTGCACACCCCCCACTGGGGATGCACCCGCAACCAAGGTACATGCCCCTGACCGGAATCGAACCCAGGACCGTCCAGTCCGCAGGCCAATGCTCTATCCACTGAGCCAAACCAGTTTCGGCGCCACTCAGTTTTATCCTCAGCTGGTACCTACAGCTTTGATTCTGCTCAGCTTCGTCCTGTGCTTAAGGTGCTCCTTTAGTTTCCTATGGTATTAGAGACAGCTCTTCAGTCTCTTGGCAAATGCAGCAGCTTCTCAGGCTTGTCAAGGACTGTTGCTACTCTACAGTCTCATGGAGGTACCGAGTTAGCTCATCTACATGGCCAAGTCCTAGGATGGCTCCCCAGTCTCATTGAAGTGTTAAGGATAATACTTTGGCCTCATCCAGGATGTGGGTGGCCCTTGTCCTGGCCTCAAACCTGGTTGTCTGCCAACACCAGGAGTCATGCTACTACCCCTAAGCTACTACTACTCCAGAGGTCCGGAACTCGAGATCGGTCATGCCTCAGCCTCCTCAGCCGGGAAGGTTCCTCTTCCTCTTCTTGGTCTTTTTTTTTTTTTTTTTTTTTTTTTACAGAGAGGAAGGGAAAGGGAGAGAGAGTTAGAAACATGATGAGAGAGAAACATCTATCAGCTGCCTCCTACACACCTCCTACTGGGGATGTGCCTGCAACCAAGGTGCATGCCCTTGACTGGGATCGAACCTAGGACCCTTCAGTCTGCAGGCCGACACTCTGTTCACTGAGCCAAACTGGTTATGGCCTCTTCTTGGTCTTGAGACTGGGCCCAATATGGCTCTTCAGTGGGAAGCTGGGGATGGACAAAAGAAATCCTCCTGGTCATGATCCTGCTGAATTGTTGCTCATTTGCTTGAAAGTTGGGTTGGAACTCCTTTTGTGCTCAGAGGAGAAGGAATTGTACTCAATAGGCCCCTGTGGGCACGGGACAAAGAAGGGGACCAGTTATTCCTTGGAGTTGTATGGCTCAAGAAGGTTCCTCAGGGCCACCCACCAGTAGAGCCTCCAGTGAGGAATGACCCAGTCTTGCAGCTCTCAGGGGAGCAGGTAGGCTTAGTCAGGAACTTTTGCCTGCTCTAATAGGCTGGGCCCTGATTGCTATTGTCTTTGCTCATGTTCTACCTCTAATGGGGGTGGGACTGACCCCAAACCATGCCTTAGGACTTTGGAAAACAGCTCAGGCCTGCATATGTCATCATATAAATGGATTCTGGTTTAGTGTGTGAAAGGCCATCATAGAAATGGCCCAATGTGGGCTGAAACCGGTTTGGCACAGTGGATAGAGCATTGGCCTGCGGACTGGGGGGGGGGGGGTCCCAGGTTCGATTCCAGTTAAGGGCATGTATCCTGGTTGCGGGCACATCCCTAGTGGGGGGCGTGCAGGAGGCAGCTGATCGATGTCTCTCTCTCATCGATGTTTCTAACTATCTCTCTCCCTTTCTCTCTGTAAAAAATCAATAAAATATATTTAAAAAAGAAAGAAAGAAATGGCCCAATGTGAACCTGGTTGGCGTGGCTCAGTGGTGAAGCATCAACCTCTGAACCAGGAGGTCATGGTTCAATTCCAGGTCAGTGCACATGCCTGGGTTTCAGGCTTAATCCCCGGTGTGGGGCGTGCAGGAAGCAGCCAATCAACGATTCTCATCCTTGATGTTTCTATCTCTCCCTCTCCCTTTCTCTCTGAAATCAATAAAAAATATTTTTTTAAAAAAAGAAAAGAAATGACCCAGTATGGTCTGCCTAAGTCAGAAGACTCCAAACTTTACCAAGAAATCTGCTATTTGAACCAGTTTCCATGTTGTGCAATGACTGGATCATAGGCCTATAGCAACCAGCCTGCAAAAGCCGGAGATCAGAGCCTCACCCCTCCCTCTCCATGTGGCCTGTAGGAAATTGGACCTCCTGGCCAACGTGGGTCAGTGTCCACCACTCCTGCTTTCCTCCCATGTCTTAACCCAGCACTAGGCCTGGCCCCAACCACCTATCATTGAGACTATTATCATAGGTTCCTGGTTAGTATCCCTGTCTTCTCAAATCTAGCCTTGCTTACCCAGAATATTGTAACAAGCAAATCTGATCAAGTTCAGCACCTATTTCAATATTCCGGGTAAAGGCCAAATTCTCAAAAAACACATCTCTCTAGCTGAAACTGGTTTGGCTCAGTGGATAGAGTGTCGGCCTGTGGACTGAAAGGTCCCAGATTCGATTCTGGTCAGGGGCATGTACCTTGGTTGTGGGCACATCCCCAGTAGGGGGCGTGCAGGAGGCAGCTGATTGATGCTTCTCTCTCATTGATGTTTCTAAATCTCTGTCCCTCTCCCTTCCTCTCTGTAAAAAAATCAATAAAAACAAAACAAAAAACACACACGTCTCTTCCTTCATGACTGGATCTGCCTTTCTTTCCAGTCACTGTTCCTTCTCCTACCTTCTGAAGAATATGTTACACTTTGAACTACTTTGCTGTTCCCTGAACTCACTGGATTTCTTATCTCTGTGCCTTATGTTTGGCATGCTTTCCCCCTTCTTTTCTGCCTGACCTAAACTCTTTAAGATACATTCAAATATCACCTCCTCTCCTAAGATTTCCCTACTCACCTCCAATAAATTTAGTTGCACCTTCCCCTGTTCTCCCACACTTCTTGGTGCATACCTCTAAAACGGCACTTATCAAATTATGTTGCGTTACCTACTTATTTGTCTCCCTATTTAGTAAACAAATTCCCTGAGGACAAAGACCATGTTTATTTGTATTTTTGTACCCTTAGTATGTATCAGAATACTAGGGTCATAATAGCTTAAATTATTATTACAAATGCAAGAAGTGACTGGTCCCTGTGACCTTGAATGAAAGGGATTGGACTCTAGGTTATTATAGATTCCATGGCTTTCTTCCCTTCTTCCCTTAGGAAGACCTACTATTTGGTTGATCCAAACATGAAATTGATAGAAGTAGGTCAGCTGGATCGGAAGGAAGAAGCAGCCCATCTAGGGCAATGGTGAGGTGAAGAAGCTGCTGAGCCAGAGCAATCTTGGGAGCTGGGGTAGAGGTGGAAGGAATGGGCACAACTGGTACTACCCAGGGTCCCCTGATCCCCAGATCAGGAGAGAAGAAGGACAGGTAAAGCCTGGGTCAATGTGGTTCTATGGGAGGAATGAGTAGAAGAGGCTAGAGAGAGTTGGGGGGTCAGGTCAAAGAACTGAAGATTGATCCTCCATTGTTTGTTCCTTTTTTGTTGTTGTTTCTTAATATATTTATTTTGATGTCAGGAAAGGAGAAGGAGAGAGAGAAACATCAATGATAAGAGAGAATAATTGATTGGCTGCCTCTGCATGCTCCTACTGGGGGTTGAGCCGGAAACTGGGGCATGTGCCCTTGGCCAAAATCTAACTCGGGACCCTTCAGTCTCAGGCTGACACTCTATCTACAGAGCCAAACCAGTTAGGGCAATGTTTGTTTGTTTGTTTGTTTGTTTTAAAAATTATTGATTTTAAAGAGGGGGGAAGGAGAGGAAGAGAGAGAGAAAAACATCAATCAGCTTCCTCCTGCATGACCCCCACTGGGGACTGAGCCCACAACCCAGGCATGTACCTTGACTGGGAATTGAACCGGCAACCTCTTGGTGCATGGGATGACACTCAACCATCTGAGCCTCACGGGATGTGCTAAGCTCCATGTTGAATACAGCTTTCAGGGAACTTGTCCTTAGGAAGTGTTCAGATGTGCCAGAATTTGATTCACACTGACCTGAGTGGTCAGGGAAAGAGAGGGCACTTCAAGGACTGGGAAAGGAGACCTAAACCGCCCCACCCCCAGCTCCATAGGGAGCCACCCCAGGCTGGAATGCCTGACACTTTTACTTCCTGGAGAGAAGGGAAAGAAGAAAGAATCCTTGAAGTGGCTCCTCAGGGCTCCACTTATTCTCTTCCTAGGCACAGGCTCCCCCTAGTGGTTCCTTTTGTCACCGCCAGCTGCACCCACTAGCTTAAACCTGCACGCACTTGACCATTTCTTAAGTACAGAGGAAGCCTATGGAGGTAATAAATTAATGTTCTCTGAGGACAAGAAAGGAGGAAGGGGAGGATACATGGGGAGGGAAGAGAAAAAGAGAGTTAGGGGTGGCCTTCACCAAAAATGAAGATGGTGCCCTGGCCGGTGTGGCTCAGTTGGTTGAGCATAGTCCTAGTCCTCTTTGAGTTAAAGGTCAATGATGGACAATGATGCACAAGGCTAACAAAAGTTGCTGGTTCAATTCCCAGTCAGGGCACATGCCTGGCTGCAGTCTTGATTCCCAGTGTGGGGTGAGCAGGAGGCAGCCAATCAATTATTCCCTCTCATCATTGATGTTTTTCTAGCTCTTCTGCTCTCTTCCTCTCACTCTGAAATCAATAAACACATTTTTTTTTAAAGTCACATTCATGGGAGAGGCTGAAACAGCACTTAAGTTTGTCACTGTGGGGCTTAGCACATGTGACTTCATTTGGGGTCTGTTGTTTCTTTCTTTTTTTTTTTTAAATACACTTTATTGATTTTTTACAGAGAGAAAGGGAGAGGGATAGAGAGTCAGAAACATCAATGAGAGAGAGAGACATTGATCAGCCACCTCCTGCACGCCCCCCATTGGGGATGCGCCCGCAATCAGGATACATGCCCTTGACCGGAATCAAACCTGGGACCTTTCAGTCTGCAGACCAACCCTCTATCCACTGAGCCAAACCGGTTCCGGCTCTTTCTTTTTTTAAATATATTTTATTGATTTTTTTACAGAGAGGAAGAGAGAGGGACGGAAAGTCAGAAACATTGATCAGCTGCCTCCTGCACACTCCCCACTGGGTATAGGCCCACAACCAAGATACATGCCCTTGATCAAAATCGAACCCAGGACCCTTGAGTCTGCAGGCCGACGCTCTATCCACTGAGCCAAAACCGGTCAGGGCTGCTGTTACTTTCTAACAATATCCTTTAATATCCTTTGCAATAAACTGGCAATCTAGTAAGTAAACTAGTTTCTTGAGTTTTGTGAGCTGTTCTGGCAAATTAATCAAACAGATGAGGGGGGGGTGCCTCCCCATTATGAGAATATTTGATTTACAGCCAATTAGTCAGAAGCACAGGTAACAACCCGGACCTGAGATGGATGTCTGAAGTGGAGGTCTGTCTTGTAAGATGGAAACCTTAACCTGTGGGATCTGATACTATTCTCCAGGTGGTGTCAGAATCTAGCTGAATTATAGGACACCCAGTTGCTGTCAGATAATCGCTTGGTGGTGTTGAAAAAGTACAGTGGCCATGGAAGGCAATCCACATTTGATCCCTAGAAGGGCGTGAAGTCTGGGGGAGACAGGCTAACAAACCAGCGCTCTCCACTGCAGGCTGTTTCTACCTCACCCAGCAAGTTGGATTGGATTTTTCTAATGGGCTTCCTTCCACAGACAGTATTTACCGGTATATCCCTGTCCTGGGAGGTACTGTTTATATCCATGTCCTAGGGGGGAGAAGGAGCAGGGTCAGGATACCAGGAATGAGGGAAAGTTTGAGGGTTTCCTGCCTAGAAATGATCCCTAGGGAGAAGAGCCAGAGAAATGAGACTGGGTAGGCTGGGGTCAGTCACCTGTGACTGTGATGCCTGGAATCTGACACTCCTGTGGGTGTGACCCAGGCTCTCCGGGAGGCTGGGATTCTGGAGTGGGGGTGGGATCTGAATCTGGCCCAGAGGGAAATTCCTAGAGTGGAGGGAGAGTTAAGTCTACTCTGTGCCTCGAGGATGAACTTAAGGGAGGAGAGGCTGTACTTGTTATTTCTGAGGGAGTAGCTGCTCTAGGAAATGGCTTCATATAGCCGCTTATTGTTTATAAACTGCAGATGTTCCAGCTCCCAGGGAGATAAGGCAGCAGGGGGAAGCTAGAAGTAGGTGGGAGGGTAAGAAGGGGAGGTGGGGCGCTAAAGACATTCCAGGCCAGGTCAGAAAGTAGAGAGAGGTGAGAATCGGGAAAAGAGGACAGGTGGAAGTGTAGAAGGGAGCAGAAGTTAGGAGGGGATGGAGGGGTGGTGGTTAGGAGTGTAGGGGAGTCAGGATTGAGAGAGGAAAATGGAAGAGGTATTAGGGGCAGATGAGAGGAGTGAGGGCATGAGCAGGGGTTGGGTTTGGGAAGTTCTGGGTAAAGAAAGGGGATGTTTTTTGGAATCATGGGGACCAAAGAGTTAAGGTGGGGAGGGGTCACCGGTTAGGATGGGATCTTCCTGAGGAGGCCAGGAGGGGCTCCTGAACTAAGGGCCCAGCTTTCAGACAGGAGGGGTGAGCACTGGGTAGGGGAAGGTCAGC
>PVJN01061825.1:0-11155 GCA_004026805.1 Lasiurus borealis
GCTTCCACCATTTCTACAGCATCAGCTGTTCTTCCTTTTCCTGGTGCGGTAGAAAGAGTGTTCTAAAGGGGAAGTGAGAGAATGCAATTCTAGTTTGGCTCTGACTAGTATCAAGGCTTAAGCAAGTTTCTTATGTCTGGTCTTAGTTTTCTCATTTGTAAAAGATAGGATAGAGTACTATTAACATCTCTGGTACTTTTGAATTCTAAAAGATTTTATAACTCTGTAATTCTAAGTGTGACTCTTTTTTGGCAGTAAAATAAACTTCAGAAAAAAAAGAACTTGCCAAATTAAAATCAAATTAATAATAATTTTAATCAAATTATTTTTAATCACATCAAAGTAGTTTAAATCAAAGTAATCAAAATAATAATTTCATTTTAATGGAATGAAACTACCAGAAATGTTTGAATAGATAAAATTTCTAATAATTACTAGGTCTTAACTCTGCACTTGAAAGACTAGAAAGAGTTTATCCACCCAGCAGTGGCAGAACCAAACACTGGACCCTGAGAATTGCAGTGGAGAAGTATTGGTTATTTTATGATGAATGGCACTATACAGGAGAAGAGGAAGCTAATGCTCAAAAGCCCAAGCTCCTCGATAGTATGTAGGTTACAGATTCTATAGGGCAAAAATCACAAGCCACCATGGGTTGGGGCAGTGGTCGGCAAACTCATTAGTCAACAGAGCCAAATATCAACAGTACAATGATTGAAATTTCTTTTGAGAGCCAAAAACCGACTTCTGCACATGGACCACGAAGTTTCAATCGCACTGTACATATGCACCTACACGTGGTATTTTGTGGAAGAGCCACACTCAAGAGGCCAAAGAGCCACATATGGCTCACAAGCCACAGTTTGCCAACCATTGGGTTAGGGGTTCTTGGTCATGGTGGGAGCTGATTGACTGGAGGTGGGTAAAGGTAATAAATCATTTCTTCAGGTCTTGAAGACAGCTCTGAGGTCTTTTCCAGCACTCCTCTGCCCAGTCTCATGGGAAAACATCCAGGGCATCATTCCACCTTTGGGCTCAGGAGTTGAAACATAACTTAGGTCAAGATGTAATTTTTAGCCTGCCAGTCCAGACTGTGTGACCATTAGTCAGGACCTGGCTACTGTCTGCTGCTGCCTCCAGGATTGCTGATTATTCAAGGAAAGGCCAGGTCTCTGAAGGGTAAAAGAAAGAAATGTGACTTCTAGAGCTAGGATTTAAAACTAAACTGAACCAAATCATGAAGACCCTTGGTTTCACTGGGCTTATCTTCTTAGGAATGGGTTTCCAGCACACTCCGGGCAGGTGATATATAGATTCAGAAATTATTATTTATTCACTTTCTCTTTTATTCTCATACCAGTACTCTTCCTCATGTGTCAAACTGCAGGCTTATTGAATTCTATATAGGTTCTCTGTGGTAATTTAGGGAAGTGCCAAAAAAAAAAAAAAGCAATAAGCAATTTCTCCTAGAATATTTTCAATATAAATTTTAAAGTGTTCAAATAAAAATATTTTGGAAAATTCCAGTCATCAATTAAAACTTATTGAACACTCTGTTACATACTGGCATGATATAAAAATAAATGGTACCCAACCATGCCCATAAAAAGATTATGATTTGTTTGGGAAGAAGCATTCAACTGCTGGTCAATTTATTGGATAAAATTCTTTGAGACAAGTACAAAGTGCTATGAAAACCACTGGCCTGGAATGGCTAATTGCTTACGAGAGCTAAGATGAGTGTTTTGGGGGATACCAGGAATCGATATTGAAGAATGACTAGGAAGGCTATTCCAATCACGAGGAAAAGCTCATGCACAGGTACAGCCAGGGGAATGGTGCACGGGAGAAGGCAGATAGTTCTGTGAGACACTTGGAGGCCACAGGCATGCGGTACTAGTTTTATATTTTAAAGATTCTCTATCATGTTAGAACAAATGGGAATAGACTTTAGAGGACTGAGAGCCCATCATTTTAGCCATCTGACCACTGTTACCTCATTTCATCTCAATCGTTTTTCCAGGTAGTTTTGACTTTCCTAGTTTACAAATGAAGAAATTGAGACTCCGAGAGATTAGTAAATGGCACAGCTTGCATTTGAATCGAATTGTTTGACTTTGAAGTCCCAGAGGGCAGGCCTCCAGAAGGGGCGGATAAGTTGCTGGTGGGAAAAGTTCTCCTAAGTCTTTGCCCTCAGGCCACCCAACTTCAAATGCTCCCTTCAAGAGGTTGTCCCCCAGGTTATTTTATGTGCCAGGGGATGGGAATTTACCTAACTTCAGAATGCTGTGCCCCTACTTATCAACAGTGGCCTCACGGGGTCTGCCTTCGGGCTTTTCATCCCATTCCGGCAGGTCTGTCCGAGCTGTTCACAGGCTACACGGACAAACTTAATTAAATTCAAGTGAGTGTTGTTAGGAAGACCTGACAGGCACAGTTGTGTGAGGCTGAATAATTGAGTTGTGCGGGATTTTTTTTTTTTTTTTTTTGCCTTCTTGGTGGTAGGCTTGGGGGAAGGAGGGGTTGTTTTGTTTTCCCTGGGTTTCTAAAGATGACCCTGACACTTTTCATAAAGCTGTTTTCTAGTAGGAACGCCCTCCATCAAAGAGACGCAGTTTGGTTGCCAGGCTACCGTGAGAAAAGAGAACTGCAAGTGACAATGCCGACCTTTCCTTGGAGTATCCAGGGTCTATACTTGCTCAGTACAAAAGCACCTCCCATAGACCTCACAGCTAGAACTCCACAGTGTCACTACCTGAAACCCAGACCATTAGACAGGCAGGCACAGCCAGGCCGGGATTAAGCTCATAGCTGGGATGGGGAAACAAACCATGGCAAATCGGTAGTGAGGAAAAGAAAAGGTCACTTAGGGACCCATTTGAAAAATATCACTTATGAAAAACAGATGAAGCCAATTCAAGAGGATTTTTTTTCTGGCTCAGTGAATGAATGATGCCTGGTTGGTAGAAAGAGCAAACAAAGGTTCTGCTGCTGATTTGCTTATAAATTGGGGGTGGATCACTTCCAATCTATATTCAGATTGTGTGAGCCTTCAGGACCTCAGATTTTTGGCTTTCAGGTTTTTTTTTCTACATGATTTTTTTCTCTTCTGACTGTGTAAATATCACAAAACCTACGATTCAGGGGTTCCTCATGTGGAAAAGAGGTCACATGCCAACCTGACGAGCTCAGGGAAGGCCTGTGCAGCAGCTTTGCAAACTCAGACCTGAAATAACCAGAAAAGATGGTCTGAAACTAAAACTGTTAGATTAAAAAGCAGTTTATAGTGGGGAGCCATGCCCTAGGCCAGTATCTTCCCTGACAAAGGTCAACTTCTATCTTCACTGAGCCTATTGTCTTTTTGCATCTAAGATAATTTGCCTGTGGAATGTCAGGGTAACTTTCAACTTCTCTTTTTTCTGGACCCCACAGGGCACAACAAATAGTGCCCGGGCACAGACCACAAATTCCCTCATTGTTATCCTATGCCCACTTATGTAAAGGAAGCACGTTTCTATCATTTTACTTTGTATCCAGTTCCAGAGGCTCCCTTCCCTGCTTTGCTTTCTTCTACCTCCCTAATCTATAACCAATGGATATCATATAAATCACTTATGTTTCCACTTTGATGGTAATTTATAAAAATAGATGAAAAATCACCATTCTCCTGAGCACTCCCAGCAATTGTCAACAGTTAGCTCAAATAAATTCACAAAAATTCTTTGAAGGTTTTAAAGTTATTTGTGTGTGTGTATGTGTGTGTGTGTGTGTATGTGTGTGTTTTATGTTAACACTCAGTTCCTGCTATCCTATGATGATCAATAATCACCCAGTCTTTGTAGTACATTCTAGTACAAAATGTATATATATATAACATATACATATATATATATATAGAAAGAGAGAGAGAGAATGAGTATTTTTAAATGTTTGTTGTTTTTTTACATGTGAATCATTATTTGAAAGAATCTGGAATGGTAGAAAATTTTAGTTTTTTTATCAGTATGTACATTTTTATAGAGGTTTTTTAGCTTGAAATACTTGGATATATTTCACTACGGTAGGCCCTTCTCTGGTCCAAAGTCACTGAAGTGTTTATAAGTTAGGTGTGCACAATGTGTTGTTTTCTTATTTTAAAAATATATTTTCATTTTGTAGCTTCTTCCACCATATTAATGGTATGGAAAGCCACAGTTTAGAAAAGGTTATCTTTCACATAGACTATTTTTATATTATTTTTATCTTTTCTAATTCCTGTGATAGAAATTGGGGTAGATATTGTTATCTACATTTTACACATCATGAAATGCAGATTAAATAACTATCTAAAGCCACACATTCGCTTTGCCAAAACTAGATTATTTCTTTAAAAACTCTCCTGATCCTTGTGTTAAAGTGGGTGGGTGCGGGAGGGGGCAGGAATTCTGACTCTCAGTGACTCAGTTCCCTCTCCTGCTTTTTTCCCCCTTTAAATGATTTTATAAAGATTCCTTTCCTCCTTCTCTGGACCTCTGGAGATCTTTTGTTTGCTAGATAACTTAAAATTAATGTATGCTCTGACCATTGTTGGACAGAGATGAATTCTTCCATAGATCTCTATGGGTTTTCTTCTTGATAAGATAATATTCTATAAAGTTTTAACTGTTAATTGTTAACAGTTAATTGTATCATTTGCCATTCAGTCAAAGGTATTACAGTGAAAATCCTCTGAAATTTATAGATGAAATAACTAAAACACTTAATATTAATTTAAAAAATTATTGAGCACCTACATATGTGAGACATTGTTCTAAAAGCTGGAACTACAGCAATAAACAGAGAATTACCTACCCTCATAGGTTGGTGGAGTTCAATTCCAAACAAACAGACATGACACAATGATTGCCCTTGGTTGGTGTTGGCATGTTTTTTTAAAAAGTCTCTAAGTGATACCATTTGTATTGGAATGTAACTCAAGGCTTTCACCTCATACTAAGGAAATTTGTTTTGTTTAAAATAGTTTATAGTCTTGGGACATAAATATAAACATTTCCTTTATAAATACCAGTCAAAAACATTGTATTGAGAAATGTATGGAATCTATGAGGTTCGTACATAAAAACCATCAGGCATTCTTATGGGAAAATTTGAACTGAGGAGATAATTTTGTAGAAGTTGTCAATATTTGAAACAGGAAATGTAATCCATGGAATTGGTTAAATAGATCAGGAATGACTGGAAAAGCCAAACAGAGGTCAGTGAGGCAGAGATTAGCAACATGTTGTTGGAGCCCTGGCTGGAGGGGGAAAGGAGAAATTTTATGGGGAGCCGGGCTACACAGCAGAAGTGGGAACCATGGTGGGTGGATCTGTCTAGTGGGAGCTAGAGATCTGCGAGGACATGCTACCAAAGTGGGAAGGGGTGTGTGTGTGGAGGGGTAAATCTTCTGCTTTATCCTTTCCTCCCGCCTCCAATATCCCACTAGTGCCTTTTACTGGCCAAAGCCAAGGAAGCCAGGTGACAAGGAAGTTTGAAAAACACAGGCTGTAGGAATCAGACCCTTTATGATGTAGAGAACAGATAAAGAGGATTGAATTTGATGGACACTGACCTAAGACAAGCTCATTTATGGACTCTTCTTTGTTCAGAGAGAGCTCTGTAATCAAGCTGCTTTGACTCAGATTCTGGCTTTATTACTTTTTCTTAGTGTAATCTTGGCAAGTTACTTAATCTTTCAAAGTCTCATCTTTCTCAGCAGCAAATTCAGGACCCAGTGCGAATGACATAATATAACTTGTAAGAGTGTGGTGAAAATTGAATGGAATAATGTACTTAGCATGTTATTGTTATTGTTATTTCTGTGTGTGTTATTAGCTCCAATTCAATGCCAACATGAATCCCCCATTTGGAGTGCAGTGAAGAAGGAAACTTTATTTATTGCAAAGAGCTCATTAGTGCTACAGCTCAAATATGAAACATCCTGGCTGTGGAACAGCATAGTGGCCCTTGGGCGAAGGCCCTCTGTGGCTAGACAGCTGTTCTGCTCCACTCTGCTCCTCCTGCTCTGGTTTGTCCCGGTCTGCTCTGGTGAAAGGTTTTCCATGTTTCAGCTTGAACCAGGGAAATGCCCACTTCAGTAGAAAGGAAAAATATACTCTCTGGGCCAGAGGGAAGCTAATAAATAGAGAAAAGTTCTCACCCATGGTCCCTAATTGATCCTTTCTCAGGCAAATGAAGTCTCCAAATCCTTGCAGTTTGATTGGTCCAAAAAGCAGTGTCTTGATTGGTCAGAATGGAGCTACTCTGATTGGTCAGTGAATATGCTAGTAGTGATATAATACACAGTTCAGATTGTCCTATTGGTTGGAATTTGAGCTAGGAACTCCTTTATAAGGGTTGGCTCAGCTGGCAGGAACACAGTGCAGGCAGACAGTTCATTGCCAGGGACAGGCATTTTCTGCAGGCTTCTCCCTAAAGTATGCCTTGCTTGATAACCCCTTGTTTAGAAAGGGCTGCTAAGTTCTGCTTTTAAGTTTGAACCCATTTAACTGAGGAACCTTTCTTGGTGGATACCTTCTTTCTTGGTATCTGTAAGGCATTGCATTAGGTGATATGAGAAATACAGTAAAGTCATCACTGCCCTCAAAGTCAAATATAATTTATTCTGGGAAGGAAATACATTGATAAATAAATGAGAGACTACACCATGAAGGGGGAGAAGAGTGAAAATTGCTCATTAACTAAGTATGGAACCACCATATCGAGCTTCCAAGTTGCAAATTGAAAAGGATGGCACTGTGTGAAATTACTTTTAAATCCTAGTATTGTGTAATTAATATTTCAATATTCTATCTAGATTTGTAGTTAAGAGAGAACAGTTTGTTTTTTATATAGTTTTGGATTATAAAAGTAATGATATTCATTGTAGTGTGTTACAATGATATAAAATGATATAAAGATAAAAATAATTGGTAATATTAACATTCAGAGATAGTTATAATATTTTATGTATTTCCTGTCTCTCTTTAATAAATGTATATATACATTATTTCATTTATAGCATTTAAAGCATAATTGTATATAACTATAAGTCCTGATATTTTTTCATTAATATATTGGAAAGATTTTTAAATGCTATTAAACATAATTTTAAAGACCAAATTTGGCTATATAATGTATATTATAGCTGGATCTTAATTTGTATATTTTCTTATATTTGGAACTTTGATGGACTTTCAATTTGTCACAGTTGGAAATAGTGGTGTAGTAGTATTTCTGTAAATCAGGGAGGTCAAACTCAAATGCCAGCAGAGTCAAGTACCTAAAAAACAAGTAAATAAAAGGTAATATGAACTCATAGAGCCTGTGTTAGACACTAGAGAATTCATGCCTTATATTTCAATAAAAAAAAACATCAACAACAGACAAGGGCATGGTTTGGCATTTGTATTGCCACTTTGGATTTCTATTAATGTTTTCCAGAAAAGTACCTGTGGAAGATAAAAATGCTTGGCTCAATTCTTCCTCCTCCATTGAACCCATGCCTCTGTGGTGGTTTCATTTTGGACGGAACATATGTCCCTGCTCTCTGACTTGGAGTTCCATCTTATGATTCACTTTGCCTTATGGTCTGTGCCAGGTCCAACCCTGGATCTAAAGGAGTCTAGTTCATTTCCACTTGTCCTCCTGTACCTCAGCGATCGCCAAGAGAAAAATTTGTGCTGGCTAGCCCACTGGTTTCAGAGGAAGATGAGATACTCTTAAAGAAAACCAAGCCAGCAGGAATTTCAATATGAAGTAGAGCCATTCCTGCTTCCCCAGAAACCTGTGGGAAATAAATACTTATTTTTATATGCTACTGAAATGTTGAAGATGTTTGCTGTGCTGAACAGCTAAAGAATACCACATCCAATTGTTTTCCAGAAGAGTATAAATTTGCATTCCCATATTAGTATATGAGGTTAAAAGATATTGTTGTTTGATTTTGCGTTAATTAAAATTTCACATGCTTAATTAGTTATATTTTTCTTTTGATCATGTCCTTAGACAATATTTTAATATAGTTTTGTTTGTTTGTAGAAGTATTAAAAATACAAACTTATATTAAAAATACAAGTTTTTACTCACTCATCCAATAAATATACTATGTGTCAGGTACTGTTCTAATTCTTAACAACTTTTTTCCAAATTGCTGTTTGCTTTTTAACGTTAGTCTAAGATTATTTTTACCCCACATAATCATATTTTTTTGTTTCTCTACCTTGATTTTTTAAAAATAGGTTTTTATTGATTTTAGAAAGAGAGAAAGGGACAGGGAGAGAGAGAAACATGGGTTGACAGCCTCCTGCACACCCTCTACTAGGATGGAGCCTATAACCCAGGCATTTGCCCTGACAGGGAATTGAATCTCTGGGTGCATGGGAGAACACTTGGCCAATTGAGCTACACTCTTTTCCCTTGTTTTTAATGCAGAAGAATTGGAAAATGGATTTTTAATCTTCATTTCTCACTAGGCTTCTTTTTGCAGGTCTTCTCTCTGCCCTTTTTCCTTTTACTCTGCCTGATATTCATTTTGTCCTGCCTGTTTTCTTTCCCTTTCTGATTTCATATTTTCTAGTGCTGCTTTTCTCCTGATAATTTTTTCTTCCATAACTCTAAAGATAGTCATGTGTAAAATCAATGTTATTTGAAAATATTTTAATCTACTTAGATACCTATTAAAATAGATTAAAATATTTTTTTAAATATATTTTATTGATTTTTTACAGAGAGGAAAGGATAGAGACAGAAAGTCAGAAACATCGATGAGAGAGAGACATCGATCAGCCACCTCCTGCACACCCCGCAGCGGAGATGTGCCCGCAAGCAAGGTACATGCCCCCAACCAGAATCGAACCCGGGACCTTTCAGTCCGCAAGCCGACGCTCTATCCACAGAGCCAAACCGGTCTCGGCAGATTAAAATATTTTAATTTATTATTACAAATTCAAATTTTCTTCATATAAATTCAGCAATTAAGTATTAGCTTTTCCCCAGTTTTATTGAGATACAATGGACAAATCACTGAATAATTCAAGGAGTACAGCATAATGGTTTGACTTATGTATATTGTGAAATGTAAATTCAGTTAGCATTTATCATCTCATAAAAAGTATTACTTCTTATCTCTCATAAAAATTGTAACTATATTAATTTTTACATGAAGTTTTTAGGGGCATAAACTTTATACTTGAGAAAAGACTCAATGCTAAACAACACTTTTATTCAAGTCAATAAGTGTGGGACTGCTATTACCCATTCAGTGGCTCATGGAAGCCTCATTAGGACAATGTAATAAAATGAGGGTTGGAGGAAAAGGGAGATAACATAATCACAGGAATAAATATAATACAGTTTAGAATATGGCATTGCCATAAGAGAGATGCCAACAATATGCATTGGGGAGAAATCACATACAATTTAAGAGATGAAAGATGATCATAATGAGAGTTCATTTGAGTTAATGCAGTGGAAAGGCACTTACTTTTAGGGCTGCTAAACTTCGAGCTACAGAAGTTTGCTACATGGAGAGACCTTGAAAGTAAACTGAAGTTAGCACAAAGGAAATTAGACATGAGAGATGAAGAAAGTGTTACAGGTGAGTGAGGGTAGGTAGAAAGAAAGAGATAAAATGAGAATGAATCTCACATTTTGATAACATTTTCAAACCTTCAGATCCAACTATTTCTCACTTCTAGAATTTTCAGTTATATCAGCCAGTGAAATGGAACTCCCCTTTGTAAGTTCATTGTGAGTGGAAACAGCTCACACCATCAGTAACCTAAATGTTCACTCCACAATGTTCAAACATCCCACAAAGGACTTCTAGGGAGATGTTCAAAAACAGACTGAGCCCTGGTTGAAAAATGTTCTTACCTCCTTTCCTGTTCATGAATCTTCAAATGAACAAACTCTAGCAGGCACCTTTGTACCCCTACAGGTTATATTTTTGTGCACAAGTAAGTCAGTGATTTTCATCTCTCTGTTTGTTTATGCGATGTATCACATTTATTGATTTGTGGATATTGTACCATCCTTGTATCCCCGGAATAAATCCCACTTGGTCAAGGTGTATGATCTTCTAATGTATTGCTGAATCTGATTTATAAAATTTTGTTGAGGATTTTAGCATCTATGTTCATTAAGGATATTGGTCTGTAGTCTTCTTTTTTTTGTGGTGTCTTTATCTAGTTTGGGGATTTAGGGTAATACTGGCTTCACAGAAAGAGCTTGGAAGTGTGCCTTCCTCTTGAATTTTTTTGAGATAGTCTGAGGAGGATAGGTTTTACTTCTTAAAATGCATTGTAAAACTCCCCTGTAAAGCTACCCAGACCAAGGCTTTTGTTTGTTGGAAGATTTTTGATCGCTGTTTCAATTTCTTTGGTAGTTATTGGCCTATTCAGGTTTTTTTTATTCTTCTTTGAGTTTTGGGAGCTTGTATTTTTCTAAGAATATGTGCATTTCATCTAGGTTGTCCATTTGGAATAGAGTTGTTTAGAGTATTTTTTCATTATCATTTGTATTTCTGTGGGGCCAGTTGTTACTTCACCTCTTTCATTTCCGATTTTGTTTATTTGAATCCTCTCACTTTGCTTCTTTGTGAGCTTGGCTAGAGGTTCATCAATCTTGTTTATCCTTTCGAAGAACCAGCTCTTGGTTTTGTCGATCTTTTATATATATATATATTTTTTGTCTCTTATGTCATTTATCTCTACTTTAGTTTTTAATATTTCCTTCCTTCTTCTTATACTAGGCTTTTTTTGTTGCTCTCTTTTTAACTCTTTGAGTTGTAGTGTTAGATAATTCATTACCATTGTTTCTTGTTTTTTTGAGATAGGCCTGTAGATCTATGAACTTCCTTCTTAAGACTGCTTTCACTGTGTTCCATAGATTTTGGATTGTTGTATTTTCATTGTCATTTGTTGCCATGATGCTTTTTATTTCTTCTTTGATCTCTTTGTTAACCCAGTCATTGTTTATTAGCATGCTATTTCACTTCCAGGTATTTATTTTTTTATTGTAGTTGATTTCCAGTTTTATGCCATTGTAATCTGAGAAAATGCTTGATATGATTTCTATCTTCTTGAATTTGAAGAGACTTTGCCTGTCCCAATATATGGTCTATCTTTGAAAAATG
>PVJN01061826.1:0-11184 GCA_004026805.1 Lasiurus borealis
GGCCTGGTCCCCCCCTAATGCCATCCCCTGCTGGCCTGGTCACCCCTAACCATCCTCCCCTACAAGCCTGATTCCTCCAACTGCCCTCTCCTTTAGGCTTGTTCCCCTACAACTGCCCTCCCCTGCTGGCCTGATCACCCACAACTACTCTCCCCTGCCAGCCATCTTTTGGTGGCCATCTTTTACCACATGGGGGTAGCCATCTTGTGTGAGGGTCAATTTGCATATTACCTCTTTATTATATAGGATGTCACCCCAATAAATTTAATAAAAAAAGAAGTACTAATATTGACATTATTTAATGCTAAAATAACAATTTCTGAATTTAAAAAATCATTCTTTGATTAAACAGGAAATATTTAGAATTTGTGATTCCAGAAAACAAATGTAGTTTCTTTTTTATTCTAAAAATGTAGATGGCTAATAAATCTTTCAATTTAATAAGTGAAAGTTTAATTTTTTTAAAAACTGTATCTCAACGCATACTAAAATATATTTGATAAAATGGATAAAATTTCAAATCCATTCTTGTTATGCTTATTTATTTTTAAGCTGGATATTACATTTAGCATAATAAAATATAGTTTTATTATACCAATAAAAAAAACACTTGAAGGCAGGAGATTAAATCTGGAATTAAACTAATTTCAGAGTAATGAAGGATATCTTACCTCCTCACTACAAGGCCAGGCTTGTTGTGAGAGAAGAGGAAAGGCATTGCCTATGCCACTGCATTCAATTAATCAACTTGTTGCAGAAATATTCTAAATTGTCCATTTTGTACACTAAGTCAAATTAAAGGTCAACCAAGGTTTAACCACAGTCAATACTACCCATACTCTAATGAAATTATTGAGACATTTTAACAATAATAATAAAATAGAATATATATATTTATCCATTCACCATTCTTCCAGCAATGAATAGTCACCCTTCAAGAATGTTAACATACCTGATTTAAAACTATAATTATATGTACACCTAAAAGGCACTGCACACAAATCTGGATGGAATTCAATCCTTTCATTCTACAGTAATGTCAGACAATCTACAGCTGCCTTAATATTATATACTGAATATGAAATGTCTGCTTGTATTCATCATTACAGAGATTTCCAAAGACCTTTAAATTATAAACCCATCTAAATAACCACAGGCTTGTTGCTAGGTATTTACTGCATTTTTAGCAAACTTGAATAAATGAGGGACAAGGAAGAAATAGTCAGGAGCCTGCTGGGATACAACCCTGTGATTTCTGCCCAAGAAACCTTCTGGCCTCGGCCCAGATCTCCATTGAGGTCCGAACCCCAGAACCCTCTGCTTCACATCACTAAGAAAGGCATTTCTATCCTCAGGAAGAAATATCTGTGATAAAATGTTCAGCATATTTCATTAGCAGCAATGACCCTGGTGATAAGAAAATGATCAAATCAGTTCCTAAAATGTTGGTTTGCTAGAAAACAATTTTAACTGAAAAACCAAAAAAATATATTTTAAAAATATATGTACCACTGTTTCTTCCCTAGCCATACTCCTTCATATGTGAAATATGAGATCTCAGGAGATTAAATCACAAAATTCCATATCATATTTAACAGTCAGTCAGAGAATAAGTTACAGGTGAATGAACTTTGCAAATAACTAAAATTTACTCCTTTAAGCATGAGTTTCATATATATATATATATATATATATATATATATATATATATACATATATGAACTGGTCTGCTTGTTTTAAGCTATAAATCTGGTGTAGTTTATCTTACTATCTTCTTGACCATTAATTACATCATATATACAAATATACAAATATATCTAAATTATAATTTTATAGTAAAACATGTAATTTATAAAATTATATATTGTAAGTACATTATTTAGTTTTTCCCATTTGAAACAAAAGGCATTGAACATGAGGGTGCCCCATGATAACACAGATCCCTAATCGGAAACATGTATATGTGATAATCTCTTTATCCTAATATTGCTGTGCATTTTTATTTGGCTTTTTATAGATTCTTTAAGTGTCCTTTTAATTTTCAGCTATTTGGTATCATCTGGTGGTTCTAGTAATCTTTCAAAGTACTCAAAATCCCCCCTGTTCTGATTCCTTATTTCTAATTTGCTATGGACAAACAGACTAGATTTTTAGAAGAGTGAGTGAGCATGTGTGTGGGGAGGAGGAGAGGTATATGATGGCAAAAGAGCCTTTAAAGACTCTCCCAGACATAAAGTGCAGGAGTTTTAGTTATTGGAAACAGCAGCCACATTTTGACTTCTCAAAGCTCTCTTTCCCTGTTTCTGAACTAAGCTCCCAGTAGTTTATATGCCTGGTTAAGTGACACCCTAATAAATGAGGTATTAATGGACCATGATATCATATAAATTCTTTTCAATTGAAGGTTTAAGGAAACAATTCAAGTTTCAAGACTGGTTTATTTCCATCCCCAAATTATGCAACCTTGGCATTGAATATAAATCAAATATTATTGCTTGTAAAGCATAATTTAACACATAAAAAGCAAAGTATTAATTTGGAATCACAAATGTTTGGAGAGAGAAATAAAAAGGCAGTGTATTAGCAAACACTCTTCTATGAATTTTTCAAGGAATTATACCTGTCACACACTTCAAAGTTCTAGATAAAACATGTCCACAGGTTCAAGCATGCTGGGGGCCCTGACTGGAGATTCCACTTCTGAAAATCAAGGGAGGAGCATTACCTCCCTAAGTTTTAAAATTCCCTTAGTTAATTCTGAACCAGGGTTGAAAAAAACAACAAGGAATAAATTTCCCACATTATTACTCCCATCTAGGGTCTGCTTTCCCTGTTTTATATTAATACTAGAGGCCCAGTGCATGAAATTCATGCACTGGGGGGGGGGTCCCCCAGCCTGGCCTGGGCCCTCTCACAATTCAGGAGCCCTTGGGGGATGTCCAGCTGATGGCTTAGGCCCACTCTCCATGTAGGGAGCAGACATAAGCTGTCAGTAGAACATCCTTAGCACTGCCACAGAGGCAGGAGAGGCTCCTGCCACCACTGCTGATCTTGCCATCTGTGAGCCTGGCTCAGAGCTTCTGGCTGAGTGGTGCTCCCCCTTTGGGAGCACACTAACCACCAGGGGGCAGTTCCTGCATTGAGCATCTTCCTCCTGTTGGTCAGTGTGCATCATATTGACCCTTCATTCCACTGTCCAGTCGATTCGCATATTAGCCTTTTATTATACTAGCATAGGATTCCTCTCATTTTTATACTCTTCACATCCAACTCTATTGTCTCCTTCCTCTTTTCTCCTGCCTCTTAGACTTAACAGTGCTATCTTTAGGAACCAAGAGATCTGCTTTTTCTAAGGCACTAATGTGTAATTTAAACTTCCTTTGCTCAAAATCAAAATATCCCCACATTCTATACTTTCCCACACATGTTGCTATTTAACAACTATTTCCTCTTGAGGCAGGTGTTCTGGGGTTCCAGGGACCCAAAGATCTAGGATCCATTGTAGATTCCTGGCTTCTAGCAGAGAAGGAATCAAATCCAAGCCAGCATTAAGTCTAAAATTAAAGTATAAATTTATTAGTGAAACCATGAGACAGAGAATGAGCTATCCCACAAATAGATCAGCTACCCACTAGTGGGATATTCTTTTACTGAGGTTTATTTAATCAAGAGGTGGGTACATACAATGAAAGGGAAGAATATTCAGGATCTTTCTGGGAAAGGAGTGGAGATTTCTCAGAAAAGTCCCATTGATCATTTCCTGCTCCTATTTGGGTTTCTGATTTGGATCATGGTGGTTTAACATGCTAATGTCTTACAATGAGCCCATGAGGGTAAGGGTTAATATAAGGTGAAATTAGTAACGATGTTCAAGTGAACTGGTCTACTTGTTTTAAGCTATAAATCTGTGGTGGTTCATCTTACTATCTTCTTGACCATTAATAACATCATTTGAAGCACTGGATTCAACCATATCTAAAGCCTACACAGGACATTTTTGTTATGCAAATCAATAAAAATATTCTGCACAGCAAAGAAAACAACTGTCAAAATGAAAGGACAGGTACAGGTTGAGAAAAAATAATTGCAAACTATACATTTGAGAGATTAATATCCAAAATATATAAAGAACTCATACAGGGAAATTCAAGATGGCCCACAGGATGGCA
This sequence comes from Lasiurus borealis, assembly GCA_004026805.1. NCBI lineage: Eukaryota > Metazoa > Chordata > Mammalia > Chiroptera > Vespertilionidae > Lasiurus > Lasiurus borealis. The sequence goes on from PVJN01061826.1 coordinate 4,170, forward strand.
GTAAGAGAGTGTGAGTGAGTGAAGGAGTGAAAGGGGAGTATGTGGGAGTGTGGGACATGTATGTGTGTATGGGGGTAAAGGGGGAGGGACAGTTCTGCATGATTTTTGGGCTCTGGTGGACCAGGCTTCATAGCCAGCCAGCCTCTACTACTGCTGCAATCTCTCCAGGAAAGACTGGTTCTGCTGCAGAGATTGGGCCATCATAAAGGGGAGGGCAGCTTTGACTGGTAGCCCAGCTTTGCCTCCACCCCGGGAGTCCTCAGACACAACCCAGGACTCTACCGCCACACCAGCCAGGGACCTGCTGCCTCGGCTGTGAACCCAAGAACACTGAGACCCCAGCCTCGCTGGCCACAGGCTCCTAAAATGTTTGTCCAAGGGGGAGAGAAAATGGTGGCTGAAAAGGTGGATGTGTCCTGCGCCTTCTCATGGAGCAGAGAGAAGAAACAATTAGATCAAGTAACATACACCTGGAATTGGTGAATGAATTAAACACAGCCGGTAACACAATTCGCGGACTGAAAGGATATAAGATGCCTGGAGAATGGTAGAATCTAAGATCTGAGCTGGAGGGATCATAACACAACACAATAAAAGCCTTATATGACAACCTACAGCCAGTATCATACTCAATGGGAAAAAATAAAACCATTTCCCCTAAGATCAAGCATAGGACAGGGATAATCACTTTCACCACTCCTGTTCTACATAGTAGTGGAAGTGCTAGCCATAGGTATCAGACATGAATGTGGGGGTATATATGTTCTTTCTAATTGGTGTTTCTAGTTTCTTGGGATATATTTCTAGAAAAGGGATCACTAGGTCAAATGGGTATTCTGTTTTTAGGTTTTTTGAGGAAACTCCTTACTGTTCTCCATAGTGGCTGTACCAGTCGCATTCCCACCAGTAATTCACAGGTGTTCCTTTTTCTCCACATCCTTGCGAACACTTGTTGTTTATTATGACAGGTTTGATGGTACCTCATTGTCATTTTGATTTGCATGTCTCAGGTGACTAGTGACTTTGACCATGTTTTCATGTCTCTGGGTCTTCTGTATGTCCTCTTTCAAAAAGTGTCTATTTAGGTCCTTTGCCCATTTTTTTTTCTCTTCCTCTGTGGTGTCTTTATTTGATATTGGTATTAGGGTAATACTGGCTTCATATTTCATAAAGATTATTTATCTTCTCTCTGTTAAGTGTATGAGTTCCCTATGGAGATTAAACCCTTATCAGAGATAACATTGGCAAATACGTTCTCCCATGCAGTGGGTTTTCTTGTTGTTTGGTTGGTGTACAGAAGTCTTTTATTTTGACGTAGTTCCATTTATTTATTTTATCCTTAGTTTCCATGGTCCTAAGAGCTGTATTGGTAAAGATATTGCTATGACACATTTCTGATATTTTGTTGCCGATTAAGTCTTCTAAGATTTTTAAGGTTTCTCATCTTATATTTAAGTCCTTTAATCATTTTGAGTTTATTTTTGTGTGTAGTGTAATTTGGTGATATAGTTTCATTTTTTTGCATGTATCTGTCCCATTTTCCCAGCACCACTTATTAAAGAGACTGTATTGACTCTATTGCATGCTTTTGCTTCCTTTGTCAAATATTAATTGAGCATAATGGCTTGGGCCATTTTCTGGGTTCTCTGTTCTGTTCCATTGGTCTATATATCTGTTCTTGTGCCAGAACCAGGCAATTTTGAGAATAGTGATTTTGTGTAGTATAGCTTGATACAAAAAAAATTTGAATAGACCGCTAACTACCAATGAAATTGAAGCAGTAATAAAAAAAATTTGTATTTTTTTCTCAGGATTGGTGCAGCTCTTCGGGGACTTTTTTTTATTCCAGATGAATTTTTGGAGAGTTTGTTCTAGGTCTTTGAAAGATGCTATTTGTATTTTAGTGGGGATTGCATTGAATCTATAAATTGCTTTGGGTAATATGGCCATTTTAATGATGTTGATTCTACCAATCCATGAACATAATATGTTCTTCCACTTGTTTATGTCTTTCTCTATCTCTTTTTTCAGTGGCTTGTAGTTTTCTGAGTATAGGTCTTTTACCTCCTTAGTTAAGTTTATTCTTAAGTATCTCAATTTACACTAGCTAAGATTTGGAAACAGCCTAAATGCCTATCCGCAGATGAGTGGATTAAATTATGTGGTATATCTACACAATGTAATAGTATGCAACTATAAAAAGGAAGGAACTTTTACCATTTGCCATAGCATTCAGGAACCTAGAGAGCATTATGCTTATTTAAATAAGCCAGTCAAAAAAAGATAAATATCACATGACCTCACTCATATGCGGGATATAATGAACAACATAAACAACAAAAATAGATCCAGAGACTAAGAAACACTGGACAGTCCAACATCAGAGAAAAGGCAGGGGAGGGGAAAATTAACAGATCAACCAAAGGACTTATATTCATGCATATTAGCATAACCAATGGACATGGACACTGGGGCAGTGGGTGCTTGACTTGGGGGGGCGGGGGCGGTGAGAATTTCTGGGGGTTTCAATTGAAGAAAAAGGATACATACATAATACTTTCAATAATAAAAAATTTAAAATAAAAAAAACTCGAACAACTCAACCTCCCCAAAAATGAAACATGTAACTCAATTTAAAAATGTACAAAGGACCTGAATAAATGTTTTTTCAAAGAAGACATACAAATGGCCAACAGGTATATAAATAGACTAGAAGCCCACTACAAGGATAGGGCAGATTTCTGCAAGAATAGGGCTTCCTCCGGCAGTCTCTGCTGCCCCACCTGCTTCCCACCCTGGCCCTGCCTGCTTTCTTCCCATCTCTGTAATCACACCTGCTTCCTGCCCTGCCTGCTTCCCTCCCTTTTCCATAGCCCTGCTTGCTTGCTTTTCCGAAGCTTCCCTTTTACTGTCTTCAGTCTTCATTCAGCACTAGAATATGCAAATTAACTGTAATCTTGGTTGGGTTAATTTGCATAGTCATTCCTGATTGGCTTGTGGGTGTGGTTTGTGGGCATAGCGGAGGTCAACTTGCATGTTTCTTTTTTATTAGATAGGATATTCTACATCACTAATCAACAGGGAATTGCAAATCAAAACTACAGAGATATCACCTCACAGCTGTTAGAATAGTTATTATCAAAAAGACAAAAGATATTTTCAAGGGTGTAGAGAAAATAGAACCCTTGTATACTTTTTATAGAAATGTAAATTGGTACAATCATTATACAAAATAATATGGAGGCTTTTCCAAATATTAAAAACATAACAATCTCACTTCTAGATATATATCCAAAGGAAATGAAAGCAGAATATCAAAGAAATATCTGCACTCCTATGTTAATTGAATCATTATTCACAATAGCCATGACCTGGAAACAACCAATGTGCCCATCTATGGATGAATGAATAAAGATGTGCTAGAGATAGAGAAAAAGAAAGAGATAGAGATATCTATAGATATGTGTGTGTGTGTGTGTGTGTGTGTGTGTGTATTATTCATCCATATTAAAGGAGATCCTACCATTTGTAACATATGGATACACCTGAAGGACAATATACTAGATAAAAAAGCCAGACACAGAAGACAAATATTGCATAATCTCATTTATATTTAGTATATAAAAAAATTGAACTCCCTAGAGTCAGAGAGTAGAATTGTGGTTGACAGCAACCAGGAGTGGGGAAATGGATAAGATAAATAACTTTGGAGATCAAATGCACAGCATGGTGATTATAGTTAATAATATTGTACCATAAATTTGCTAAGAGAATAAATATTAAGTCTTCTCACCACATACACACACAACGGTAACTATGTGAGATGATGGATGTGTTAATTAACTTTGCTGTTATGAGCTTTCATAATGTGTCTGAATAGTAAGTCATCACACTGTTATCTTAAAAATCTCATTTAACACCTAAATATATATACTTTTTATTTGTCAATAATACTTCAAAAAACCTAAATCTGGAGACACAAATATTATTTGGATAGGTTTCTCCATTTGAAAAATTAAAATTCCTGACTAGTACCTACCTATTATCAGCCCAGGACATTGTCAATGTATACTCACTTAACTTCTTCCACAAACTAATGTCACTAAGAATTAAGGTTGTTCTAAGACCCCTCTAAGATTACACCTCCCAGAACCCGAATCAGCTCTCAACCAGGTCTTCTTCCAACACTTCTCTCTTTCTCATGAAAGTAAGTTGAAGAAGGTTTGAGGATCATGCTAGTTCTCCCTCTACTCCCATCCTCCACATACTTTATTTCTCCTCAAAAACACAGCATCAGAAAATATCAACATTTCTGTGGCAACAGTCAGGTTGAATCAGAAAACAATTTTCAAAACAAATTAGTCAGTGGGATTTAAAAAAATATAACATTGCCACAAATTTATTTTACACAATTTAAATAAATTTACCAAATACTGACCAATTTCACAATTTTACTTATCCATCATCAATATATATAAAAGCCTAAGTGACCAGCCAACCAGCCAATAGCTACCACACACACTGACCACCAGGGGACAGATGCTCAACAGCGAAGCTGCCAAGTGTCATCAATTTTGCAGAATGCCCTTTCATACTCCAGGACTCCTTGGGGAATATCAGATTGTCAGTTTTGGCCCAATCCCCTCAGGCTAGGCTGAGGGACCCCACTGGTGCATGAATCCACACACCAGGCTTCTAGTATAATATAACATCCATGTTCCTCTATACTGGTTTCTTCACTCACACTTAACACATAATTTGGTCTTTCATTCCAGATATAACTATTTTTTGGATTGTATTCCATAATGACTTTTTTTAAATTGCTCAAGATGCTAAAATCAAAAAGATTTGCTGGACAAATGATTTCTGAACATTAAGTGGATATCACAGAAAGGGTGTACATAGATAAAGAAGGAGTAGAGAACAGGGGTGTTTTTATGGGAAGATAGCTGAGAGCTAATCACCAAAGTTTTATTAGATCCCAGTAATGTTGCATCCACTGTAAGAGTATATCAGCCAAAACATCCAGTTAAATATTATGGATGGAACATATACACTAACACCTAAAATTAATATAAGGTTATGTATCAATTATTACTCATTAAAATTTTGTAAGAATTTAGATTACCTATATATATGTATATAAAAGCCTCAGTGACCATTCAACCATTTGACCATTTGATTGGTAGCTATGACATGCACTGACCATCAGGGGGCAAACACTCAATGAATAGGCATGGAAACATGGAACAGATTGATGAATCTCAGAAGTAAGTGGGGAGGGGAGAGGCCAGGAAGAGATTAACCGAAGATCTTAGATGCATAGTAGAGGCCCAGTGCATTACTTGTACACCAGTGGGGCCCCTCGGCCTGGCCTGCAGAGATCGGGCCGAATCCGTGCATTGAGCCTCCAACATTCTCTGACGGGTTTCAGATTGTGAGAGGGCACAGCCAGGCCAAGGGATCCCATTGGTGCATGAATCCATGCACCAGGCCTTTAGTAGTTAATAACACTGCATTATATACACTTGACTGTTCCTAAGAGAATTGATCTTAAATGTTCTTACCACAAAAAAAAGGGGGGGGGGTGTAATTATGTGATATGATGGAAATGTTAGCTAATCTATGGTGGTAATTATTTATATCTATATCTATCTATATACACATATATAGACATAGATATAGATATAGATAGATAAATAGATAGATAGATAGATAGATATAGATATATAGATATATAGATATATATAGATATATATATAAAAGGCTAAGTGTATGTCTATCTGACCAGTAGCTATGACGCATACCGACCACCAGCAGCCAGACATTCAACACAGGAGCTGCCATGATGCATACTGGCCATTTAAAAATAAACAGCACCATGGACCTGGCATCGACAAATCAACACTCAGCTTCCTCCAAGTGGGACACAGGCCCCACCACCACCCCAGAGCAACACCCCACCAAATCACAGCCAATGCTGTAGAGACCCCATGGCGAAAAATGAAGCCCACAGCCCAACTCAGAAATGGTGGTTGTGAGCGCTAGGTAATGATGTCACATAGCAACGCCCAGCTTTCTCTCCCTAGCAAGTAGCATCCTTGGAGTTTCTTCAGCCCAGGAACCCAACTTGCTTTATAGCTAGGTGCAAACATTTTATAGTTTAACCAAATGTTTGTGTTTTCCCCTGCCTCATCTTATTTGATCCTCACAGAAATCCTGGAGTAAGCAGATAGGAGACTCAGTAGAATCCTGTTTTCTTTTCACTAGGGAGATGCAAATAGCAATATTAAAATATTTCTTCTAATTAAATTCCTTTCAATGCATGAATCCATGCACTCTGACACAAGTATATATATAAAATTTTACGTCTTATATTTACACATATATCATTATATCTCTATAACACCAGAAAAAATTAAGTTTTTGAAGAAAAGAAAAAGGATTTTTTAATGTTTAGCTATGACAAAGTTTTGAAATAATCTTTTCATCTGTAAAATAAAGAAATGGATAGCACATCGCTAACTCTTTTCCAGCTCAAACCACCCATAACCTATAACCTATAACCTATGACTAAATTCTTTAAAGATGAAAATCCATATTTTAGAGCCAAGGTCAAAGATGTATGGTTCATTCAGTTACCTAGGAAAAGATAATGCATAGAAAAACATTTCTTGTATCAAAATTTTTAGGTTAGCTATTTAGCCAAATATGCTGCACTTCCTCCAATTAAACCAAAACCCACCTCCCTGCACTCTTTAGAGAAGATCATAAGAAGAGAAATAGGTTGGCAAAAGGTAAATTTCAAAAATTAAGCAACATCTTAAATTGAATTGCCTTGAAATAACCCAACAGGAAGGTTATAAAAGTTTTAAACATTTTAAGGGTCAAAAGCTCAGAATCCCACAGCATTTTTAATTAGCAAAATTCAGTTTGTAGAAGAAAGCTAAACTCTCAAGATTAAATCCAGCTGACATTCCTGCCCATTCCACTTAATCAGTCCACTTGACTAAGC
>PVJN01061827.1:0-11184 GCA_004026805.1 Lasiurus borealis
GCGGCCGATGCGGGCCAGGCGGATGACCCGGAAGAGCGTCGGGGAGAAGAAGTACTGCTGGATGATGTCCGAGAGCACGGTTCCTGTGGGAGACAGCGGACGCTGTGGCCACCCCTGGCGCCTCTGTCCTCCCTCCCTCCGGCCCGGGGTGGCTGGGTGGCATCTCTACAGCAAGGAGCCAGGAGGAGGAGGCCCTTCCGGGAGGACTGGGCGAACGGCAAGGCCTTGCTCCCCCTGCCTCCAGGGACCTCCATTTCTGCACAGGATCCAGAAAATGAGGACTCACGACTTTTGCCAAGTGTCTTCTCCGCCCCTTTGTTTCTTAGACTCCTGAGAACACTGTAAAGTAGAGCTATCCTGGGCCTATCATCTAGATCAGCGGTTCTCCACCTTCCTAAGGCCGCGACCCCTTAAGACAGCTCCTCATGGGGTGGTGACCCCCAACCATAAAATCATTTCCGTGGCTACTTCATCGCTGCAATCTTGCTACTGTTATGAACTGTGATGTAAATATCTGATAGGCAGGATGTATTTTCATTGTTACAAACGGAACATAATTAAAGCATAGGGATTAATCACAAAAACAATATGTAATTATATGTTGTGAAATATTTATTTCTAATGACAAATAAATGAAATGTCTTGAATTGTGGTGAAGCATGGGCAACAGTCTTCCTATAACAACAGTAAACTACATTGCTACACCGAGGAGTGGTGTGTTGGTTCCTAAGACCATGGGAAATAGGTGTTTTCCGATGGTCTTAGGTGACCCCTGTGAAAAGGTCGTTCGATCCCCAAAGGGGTCGTGACCTACAGGTTGAGAACCACTGATCTAGATCATGGGCTCTGAGTCCTGAGGGGACTTGCTCAGCGTTTTGGGGACCTAACTTGGACCAGAACTTGGGCCTTTTACTCTGAGTGTGGTCTGAGGACATATCACAAATGCAGGACCTCAGCTCTGCCCCAGACCCACTGCATGTGCGCAAGCCCAGGAGTGCAAGAGGCACTAGCCTGGAAGTCAGCACTCTCCCCCATGCCATGCCATGCCATGCCACTTCATGTCACTTGCCACTACATCAGTTACATCTCAGGTTCTGTGAGATGATTCCTATCATCCTCACAACTCTTCTAGCGTCCAGGGTTTACCCAGACCTTGGTTCCTATTGACTGCTCTGGGCTGGGATTTTGAAGGAGCAGAGGAATCTCCTATAACTTATAGGAGAAAGAGTGAAATTTTGACTTGCCTTGTATTGGCCCAAGTGATTGTTCCCAAGTCCTCATATAAGAATGATGTCACTGGTTGACATACGTCCAGTGTTTACTGTCAATCAAGCACTGAACTGAGCACTCTATATCACCCATTAAGCCCTTCCAGTCACCCTAGCAAGTAAGCTGATACCCTCATCTTCATTTTCCAGAAGAGGAAGCTGAGAGGTGAGGTAACTTACCCAACTGGCCACCTAGTCAGCGAGGAGCTGGAATTTGACTCAGACACTCTGGCTCCAAGCTGACCTGTTAGCCGTGCTCTCCGGTATGGCCAGGCACAGGAGGCGCTCTGACGTACATCTGCACCTCCTGAAGACTCCGAGACTGCCCGTCATCAGCTCTATCCTACTGCCAATGTCCTGCATAGTCTGGCCCCTCTTGGCACACTTTAGCCCTCATCCCTGCCTGGGACCTCCCTGAGCATTTACTGATCCTTCTCCCAGCTTCTAACCATCTTCCCATAACCACAGCTGCCTTAGCCCCTGCATTTCCCTCCAAATTCACCACATGCTGGGACTGTCCAGAGCAGAAAGATGGAAGTCAGTCACTCCAAGGCAGAGTTTCGTGGGGGCAGGGTCAAGAGTTTAAGTGTGTGCATGCGTGTGTGTGTGTGTGTGTGTGTGTGTGTGAGAGAGAGAGAGAGAGAGAGAGAGAGAGAGAGAGAGAGAGAGAGAGAGAGAGAGATATGGGGGAGAGGGAGGTGAGGAATGCAGAGAGAAAAGAATGAAGGAGCTTAAGTGTACTTGGCATTAAGAACAGACCTCAGACTGGAGGAGAGACCTGGCCCGGGGAGGGCATCTCTGTCCAGACAACCGGTATACCCACCCACGATGGAGAGGATGACAACGACGAAGTCAAAGATGTTCCAGCTGTTGGTGAAGTAATAGTGCCGCAAGGCACCCATCTTGATGATGCACTCGCTCGTGAAGATGACGACGAAGAGCAGGTTGACCTTGCCCAAGATGTTGATCTTCTCCAAGCTCTGGTCATCTGTCTCCACCATCATGGTCACCATGTTCAGACAGATGAGAAACATGATGGTGACGTCGAAGGCCTGCTTGGTCACAATGTCGAATACGAAGCCCTGGTACTTGTTCTGAAAGGAGGGGCAGAGGACGGGCTCAGCAGGGATTTCGCAGGCCGGCAGGCCCCCCGGTGCTGACTTTGCCCAGATCACCCACACTCTTAGTCTCCGGTCTGGTGAGAACAACGCCCCACTGAGGCCGTGATGGTGAGAGGAAGAGCCTGGCCCTCCTGCTGAAGCGCTACCTGGGCTCCAAGGCCCAGCCCTGAGGCTCCCTCTTCCTTCTCTGATGGATCTTCAGGAAGAGATCCATCTCTCTCTCTCTCTCTCTCTCTCTCTCTCTCTCTCTCACACACACACACAAATGCACAACAGAGTATGGTGAAAAAAATCAGATGAAATTTATGAATTACTCTGAGTTTCCTTAGCAGACATTCTTTGAGCTTCTCTTTTTGTTCCCACTGTTTGAAAGCTCAAGGTCAAATTTAAAGGTCAATCCTAGTAATTTTATTCGCCCTCAGGTTAATATTCTCCACTCTTATTTAAGGAATTGATTTTATTTACTCTTCTAACTATATTTATGTGTGTCTTTATTTATAGGTTACCCCAGATATTTATCTCTCTCTCCCTCTTTCTCTCTCTCTCTCTCTCTCTCTCTCTCTCTCTCACACACACACACACACACACACACACACACACAAATGCACAACAGAGTATGGTGAACAGAATCAGATGAAATTGATGAATTAGATTGAAAAACTGGGGGTGTCACTTAGCAGCTGGTGATTTAGATCATGCCACCGAATTACTTTGAGTATCACCCCGCAACCCTGCTCCAACATACACACCCTTCATTGGAGAATGGCTTGGTCAGGCAAGAGAGTCAGCCTGTGGAGGACCCAGCACGCCTCCTGGACCCACGCACCAGGGGGTCTACCATTCAGGGGTTGTAATGATGAGGCTGCACAGACTGCCCTGCTCTCCCAGGGGAAAGCCTGAGTCCTTGCAGGGGAGGAGGGGCTCACTCAGAGGCAGATGAGCTTCTCTAGGAGGGGAGTGTCCCCTGGTTGTCACAGCTTCCTTGTGCCTGGCTTACTTCCTCTGTGAGACTGAGACCTCTGTGTGTAGTCAGACACCTGACTACATGGACTGGCTGAGGGCCCGGGCTGGGCCGAAGACCGTGAAGAGGATGTGAGATGGTTGGTGGTGTGGTAGGGGAGCTCCCAGGCTCCCTCCTCCCCAGAGGGTCCTCCCCACTCTTGCCGAATGGAGAGCGGGCTCACCAGAGGCCGGGGGATGGGCTTCTGGGGCTTCTTCGAGCCCAGCTTCTTCATGGCGTTGTAGTACTTCTTCTGCTCCTCCGTCATGAAGATGTCCTGGCCCCCTAAGTGCAGAGAGACAAGCACCAGACTCATCTTGGGGTTCTCAGAGGCTCCAGCATTGACAGCACGGGGATCTTGCTTCAATAATGCGGTATCGGGGCCAGTCTCTCCCTCATTTCCTGTCCCTCTAAAGTAGCGGTTCTCAACCTGTGGGGTCACGACCCCTTTGGGGGTCGATCAACCCTATCATAGGGGTCGCCTAAGACCATCAGAAAACAGATATTTACATTACGATTCACAACAGTAGAAAAATTACAGTTAGGAAGTAGCAACGGAAATAATTTTATGGTTGGGGGTCACCACAACATGAGGAGCTGTGTTAAAGGGTCCCGGCATTATGAAGGTTGAGAACCACTGCTCTAAAGTACAGTGGTACCTCGAGATACAAGTGTAATTCGTTCCGTAACCTTGAGGCGTAGGAAACTGAGACGCTTGAGTTGCAGTAAACTGGTCGTGTGCAGCCGGCCAATCCTCGAGATTGCTCCTATCTCAACTGTTGCTCGTATTTCAAAGCAAAAATCGCTCGCTCGCTCGCTCGATGGCTCGTATCTCAAAAATCTCGTATGTTAGGGCACTCGTATCTCAAGGTACCACTGTATGTCCCTATCCTGCACCACAGATTCCTCCCCAAAGTTGCCTTTCCAGGAGGTCTGTCTCCATTCACCTTGAGATTTCTCCGGCGTTGTGACCTGCAAATCCTGTCCCTACCCCCACCCTCTCACCCGCCCGACACAGCCAGGTTGGAGGTTCTCTCTGCTCACTTGGTTTACCTGTGAACCAATCCTGGCCCTCTGGTGGAGCTCCAGGTAGATCCTGGCCCTCTGCACGGGCCCCACCCGTTATCCCCGATCACGGACCAGGTGACGGTCCCCAGCCTCACCCAGCGTCTTTGAGGAGCCTCATCTCTCTCTCTCAGTTAGACTAGGGCAGGCCCGGGGCCCCTTGTTAAACTCTTGTAGGCCTAAGCGTATGACCTCAGGGACACATCTGTATCCCTGTCATCCCCCTCCACCCAGCAGGAGCAAGCAGAAGACCATCCTCTCAGTAGGAAGTCCAAATGGGTCCAGCAGCAAGAGCCCTTGGCACCCAGCCCTGCAGGCCCCGGGCGAGCCCGTGCTCTACGTATCTTTTTCTTCTGTTGGTTGAAGTTGTCAATGATGACGCCGATGAAGAGGTTGAGGGTGAAGAAGGACCCGAAGATGATGAACACCACAAAGTAGATGTACATGTAGAGGTTGTATTCCCACTGGGGCTGTTCTTCGTACTGAGGGGGGGAAGGCAGACAGGCAGATCAGATGGGCAGGCAGGAGGTGGGCGGGCTGGGGGTGTCCACTCTGTGGGAGAGAGGGCTATCCAGAGGAAGGTCACCAGCAAAGGGCTGGGTGGAGGTGGGGGTGGAGGGGTGGAGGCGAGAAGCCGATGGTGGCAGGTGAGGAGAGCAGGCATGCCGGGCTCAGGGCTGGCACAGTGTCAGTGCATGGCTTCTGTCCCTAGGCCACTGGGAGGACTGCGAACATGGGGCGTCTCTTAGTCTCCTGTGACCTGTCCGTGGGAATGGGTGGATCCAAGGATAAAGGAGAAGCCTAATCTTTCTGGGATGAGACTTGAAGACTCAAGTAAACTACAGTGAATTCAAGCTGAAATATATTTGAGAATTGTGGGACTCCTTGGGGGGGGGGGCATTGCCCCAGCACCAGACTTGGGCATCCAGAGAGGTTCAACGGCAGGTTGATGCACGCGATCTGGCCCTTATAGGGGGGTGGGCATTCGGATGTGGACCCCGATTCTCCCGTGGCCAAGCAGCGGGGAGCCTTAAGTGCCTGACTTTGTGAGGGAGGCCAACCTACCCCCCTGGAGTCCACAGCCGCATACATGATGTCCATCCAGCCTTTGAACGTTGCCTGAAAGGAGAAGACAAGGGTGAGAACATCATTAAACGCTGCATCCACTGGGCTACGGGGGCTCCCGACCGGATAGGCGAGGCCAGGAAGCAGCCTCCTGCAAGGAGCTGGCGGCCCACTCCACCCCTGCCACAGTGACCACATGGCTGGGTGGTCAGGCAAAGAACGTGGAGTTCAGAGCTGGCTGTGGAGGGGAAGCCAGCCGAGCAGACACTCCACGAAGGCCGCACAGTGGGGGAAACAAGCTTCTTGATGTTGGCCAAGAGACAAATGAGGCCTCAAGGGGGTTGGCCCCTCATTCAGATCCACATTCCAAAACGACACAGAGTCCTACAACCGGCGGCAGGGACAGAGAGGTGGGGCCTGGGCTCTCTGTCTGGCCTAAGGTGGACCCCAGCGCCGGCCTGGTCCCCCTTGTCATGCGCCTCAGAGAACCTTGTGGCTTCTGCTCGGTGGCCGTCCGAAGGACGTCCCTAAAGAATCCCAACCTTCCCTTATACTTAAGGGGGGCCCTCTGCCAGTAGCGTGTTAGGGTAAATGGCCAACAAATGACTTTCCGGAAGGAACAAAAAGCCCTGAAGGTGCCGAGACCGGTTTGGCTCAGTGGATAGAGCGTTGGCTTGAGGACTGAAGGCTCCCAGGTTCGATTCCGGTCGGGGGCATGTACCTTGCCTGCGGGCACATCTCCGCTGTGGGGCGTGCAGGAGGCGGCTGATCGATGTCTCTCTCTCTCTCATGGATGTTTCTGACTTTCTATCTCTCTCCCTTCCTCTCTGTAAAAAAATCAATAAAATATATTTAAAAAAAAAAAAAAGCCCTGATGGTTGAGTTTGTCAATTTCCCTTTGAGAATCCTCCCACCATGGCTGATGGCAAGTTGCCGAGGTACAGAGTCGGGAAGACATGGGCAGGAACACTGCGCTGTAGGATTTCTACCATCGGGATATAACAGGTGTATTCACCTCGGGAGCGGAGCAAGACGATACCACGTGGTGAGGAGGAGGTTGCATTTTGTTGTGATATCACTCAGTTAGTTATAAGTTTACAAAACACAAGTTGAAATAACAGCTTGCAAACATCAGGCTGGAGCACACCATGGCCAGTCTAGGCCGCTAGGAAGATCCAGAAAGAATCCGCAAAGACGTGTGTCCCTGGCAAAATGCAAGCCCGCCCCGGCCTCCTTTCAGGGTACGAGTTTGTCCACACAAAGGGCGCCTGTCTGAGAGTTTTTTATGAGGCAGACAGGGCAGGTGGGGAAACTGAGGCCACGCCACGGAAGGCCCGTTATTTCAGGCCTTTAGGCCAGGAGGCCCTCAGCTGTCCGGAGAAGCCTGGGGGGAATGCCTGCAGCTCAATGCTTTCCCACCAGCGAGGGGCTCTGCCTGGCCCGGTAGGTGGTGCTCGGTCTACCCCAGGGGCCTGCCCTGCCAGGTTCTGCCAAGTTCTGGCATTCAGAGGGACAGCCACAGGGACCGGAGGCTCCCAGCCTGCTCTCCGTGAGGCATTTCCGGGGAGTCTTTGGCGAGCACCACGCCTAGGACTTTAGGGGCGGCTGGAGGCGTTTCCAGAGGGAGTCCCCCTGAGTTTCCTCTGCTTCGGGGAGGAGAGGCAGGTGTCTGAGCGCGAGCCCGGGCCAGCGAGGAGAGCGAGCTGCCGTCGGATGAGTCACGGGTCTGTTTGCATTTCCGTTGTTAAGGCGATCCGGAGGCTCCTTTTACGGCGCGTCAATGAAAACTCTGGAAAGGCTGGGCAGGGCCGTGTGTGTTCACACCTCCCAAGTCTTGAAACACGGGAGACGGGAGTGAATCTACTCTTTCAAGCAATGCAGGAGATATGGCGACTTTTTTTTTATCATGGAGAGTGGCCAGAGCCACCGTTTTGCTAACCGTGTAACCCTGGGTGTCTGTGGTCTTTCATTTTCTTCTTCTTCTTTTTTTAAATATACAGTGGCACCTCGAGATACGAGTTTAATTCGTTCCGTAACCTTGAGGCGTGGGAAACTATGAGACGCTCGAGTCGCGGTAAACTGGTGGGCCGGCCGATCCTCGCGATGACTCCTATCTCAACCGTTGCTCGTATTTCAAAGCAAAAATCGCTCGCTCGACGGCTCGTATCTCAAAAATCTCGTATGTTAGGGCACTTGTATCTCGAGGTACCACTGTATTTTATTGATATTTTACAGAGAGGAAGGGAGAGGGATAGAGAGCTAGAAACATCGATGAGAGAGAGACATCGATCAGCCGCCTCCTGCACGCCCCTTACTGGAGATGTGCCTGCAACCAGGATACATGCCCTTGACCGGAATCGAACCTGGGACCTCTCAGTCCACAGGCCCACGCTCTATCCACTGAGCCAAACCGGTTTCGGTGGTCTTTTCATTTTCAACCTGTGCCATCCCACTGCCAGACTGGCCCCTGGCTGGGAAGACGGTTTGGCCTGAGTGCCCAACGCCAGGCCACGGATCTCAGAGGCTGTGACATCTGGAAAGGAAAGTCAGGGGACTTCCCAAGGAGCCAAGCAGTCTCTGGGGGACCATGGCCTCCTCTGGCAGAGTGAGTGGACTGTGAGGGTTCAGAGGGGCCCCCCTGTCCCCTTCCTGCTCACCCCACGAGTGAAGGTGCCCCCACCCGGAGACTTACCACCTGCAGCAGGGCCAGGTAGCCGGCCCCCACGTTGTCGAAGTTGACCTTCACCTTGGTCCAGTACAGCTCGCCGGTGACGTTGAAGGCCTCGCAGTCGCTCCTGTTGTTCACCAGGGTGTAGTTTAACGGCGTGTCGCCCTCCGTCTGGTTGATGCACCTGCCAAACTTCCCCGCGAAGAGGTTCACGCCCATGATGCTGAAGATGAGCCAGAAGATGAGGCACACGAGCAGGACGTTCATGATGGACGGGATGGCGCCCACCAGCGCATTGACCACCACCTCGGGGCGGGGGGGGGACAGAGGACAGACTCAGGCCCTGGCGCCATGAGGCCCTCACCTGTCCGGAGGGGCTTGGAGATGTTCAAGACCCCTTCCCTCCACGCCCAAACCCCCGAAAGCCCTGCCCACGGGTCCCTAGGGGGTTGGGGGGAAGGGGGTGCAGGACATTTCCTGTCCTCAAGGAAGGGCAACCCATAGGGGAGGGAGAAAGAGCACACACACTTTTCTCTGCGCCCTCAAGTCGGATGCAACGCCACCACATCTGCCTTTCCCTGCCCGAACCCATGACCTGGACACTGACTTTTCTTTTCTTTTCTTTCCTTTTTTTTTTTAATACACAGTGGTACCTCGAGATACGAATTTAATTCATTCCGTAACCTTGAGGCGTTGGAAACTAAGAGACACTCGAGTCTCGGTAAACTGGTGGGTCGTGTGCAGCCGGCCGATGCGAGCGATGACTCCTATCTCAACTGTTGCTCATATTTCAAAGCAAAAATCGCTCGCTCGACGGCTCGTATCTCAAAAATCTCGTATGTTAGGGCACTCGTATCTCGAGGTACCACTGTATTTTATTGATTTTTTACAGAGAGAAAGGCAGAGGGATAGAGAGTTAGAAACATCGATGACAGAGGGACATCCATCAGCTGCCTCTTGCACACTCCCTACTGGAGATGCGCCCGCAACCAAGGCACCTGCCCTTGACCGGAATCGAACCTGGGACCCTTCAGTCCACAGGCCGACGCTCCATCCACTGAGCCACACCGGTTTTGGTGGAAGCTGACTTTTCAACAGGGGAGCTGACTACGCCAGAGACGGATGGGGGAGGGCCTCTGCAGAGACACTGTCTGCGCTAAGTCTCTGGTTTATGTGGGGGTCGCTGCTACTGGGTGTGTGTGTGTGTGGGGGTATTCTCCCCTGCAGCGTGTCCCAGGAAGGCAGCCTCTCCTCTTACCCTCATGCCCTCGAACCGGGACAGGGCTCGCAGGGGCCGGAGCGCCCGCAGCGTCCGCAGCGACTTGATGGGGCCCATCTCCGAGAAGCCCAGCGTGCTGGCCACCAGGCTGATGAGCGAGACCTGCGGAGGGAGGCACGCACGGTGGGGGGTGGGGAGACGTGGAGGCAGCCCCGGCCACAGGCAGGGGGAGCACTCTGGGTCCCCTAAAACAGGGCTGGGCGTGAGAGGCCCAGGCTTTATCATTCCCGACAGCCTCCACTTCTGGGGCTCAAGGTGAGCCTTCCTGGGGCCCTCGAGGCTGGGGGGCAAAGCCCAGGGGCGTCCTGGCTGAGACACCCCTTTACCGAGCGCCTCCTCAGCCGCCTGAGGGTGTGGAGGAGCAGAGACACAAAGTCAGGTCAGAGCCCTGCAAGGTCCCCCCATTTCGTTCTGAAGAACAGCCCCCGTCTTCCGAAGGCGCCCCTTCCTGCCCCAGGCAGCTGCCTCCTCTCCTGCACCCCCTTCCCCTCTCATTCTGCCCTCCCTGGAGCTCCTCTTTATTTATTTTTAAAAAATATTTACAGTGGCACCTCGAGATACGCGTGCCCTAACATACGAGATTTTTGAGATGCGAGCCGTCGAGCGAGCGAGCGATTTTCGCTTTGAAATACGAGCAACAGCTGAGATAGGAGTCATCGTGAGAGGATCGGCCGGCTGCACATGACCCACCCATTTACCGAGACTCGAGCGTCTCATCGTTTCCCACGCCTCAAGGTTACGGAATGAATCTAACTCGTATCTCGAGGTACCACTGTGTATGGGTTTCAGAGAGGAAGGGAGAGGGAGAGAGAGAGATGGAGACATCAGCGATGAGAGAGAACCACTGACGGGGTTTTCCTCGGAGTCGAAGGCTTTGGGGGAAGGGAGGGCCTGCCCTGGGCTGAGTATGAGCGGACACGCTCCCCTGTCTCCTCTTTCTCGAAAGCCGGACGTGGCCGCTTTCTGGCATCTTCCAAGAAGGGAGGCTCACGAGGAGCTTCTGGGCGATGAGAGCCCCAGCTCTGTCCCCCTCCGCCCCGCCCCCACCCCGGCACTTCCTGCCCTTGGACTTCATCCTTCTAAAGCCCCAGGACATTCAGTTGCTCTTACTCTGCTGGCCGGCCTGACCTCGCATGCCATCTCCAGTAATAGCACCCTGGCACTCAGGGCGGCCTGGGGGTGGGGGTGGGGGAGGGAGGGTGAGGAGCCCCAGGCAAGGGACTGACTGCCCCAGCCTCCTTCCAGGCCTGGAAGCATCGAGGATGCCCAGCTGGAGGGGGGCATTCCTGGAGGGGCAGAGAGGGGGCATCTCACAGGAGCCCCGGGGCCAGCCGGCCTGCCCCCTGCCCAGCAGCAAGCCGCCCTCCCCCCGACGTCTGTTCTGGCCGCCCCCCGGCCCCGCCCCTGGCCCCTCCACCCCCAGCTCGGAGGATGATGGCAGCTCCATCCTTCCAGCTGCCGCGGCCACCGCCTTGGCGTCATCCCTGCCTCCTCTCGGTGTCTCACACCTCGCTTCCCGCCCGCCGGGATTTCCTGTTGGCTCTGTCTTCAAAACGCCTCCGAGGGGCGGCTATTCTCACCGCGATGCCTCCGCCACGGCGGCCAGGCTACGTCACCTCTGCCCTGGGTGGCCGCCCGGCCGTCCAAGGCTTCTCCCTGCTTCACGTGGCTCCCTCCCTCCACCTACGGGTGAGCTTTTTATCACAGGGGTCCGGCCA
>PVJN01061828.1:0-11190 GCA_004026805.1 Lasiurus borealis
CTGTAACCACGAGTGTAAAAGGGGTGAAGTGGCTTAAGACCCAGCACTCTGATTCCATTGCAGGCCTGGGTCCCCCACAACTGCCCTTCCCTTTTAAACCTCTTCAGACAACAAAGATTTGCTTCTCCCACAACCTCTGGGACTGAGAGGAGCTTGAGCACGGTGTCTGTGGCCATCCTTACCAAGACAGATGGAGGCTATGACTACCTTCAGCACTCTGGCAGTCAGCATATTGGCAGGTCTTCTCTTGAGTAAAATGTCCTCTATTCTATCCCGAATCCAGATATTAATTCTGTACCCTGTGCTCAAGAGGTGCAGGCAGAGATACTGGACTGTAGTTTGCTACATGTCCTGTCACATGCTTCCTGTTAGGTGAGAAATGCTGGCCTCCTGCGCTAGACCTATTTTGTCCAGTTATAAGTGGGGAAATGGAATCCTGTCCAGTTCATTCCTCTTTGATGGAAAATGTGGGACTTTTATAGAATACAATTTATTATAAACTATGGTGAATACAGTGGATAATGTGGTTATGTATCTTTTGGTGTTATTTATGTTTCCTCTCTTCCAAGAGAAGCAATGTAAAAAGCAATCATTATGTTTTAACTTTCTCACAGGAAAGCAAAACTTTTAGTCTCAACCTTTGTTTGGATCCAAAATATTTAATGAGAAATATTTCATTGTTAATGAATGATTTCACATCATGCCTCCTGAGTCACAAAATGTGTCATGTGTGTGCCATGTTCAGTAATAGCAAGGATAAAATATTTAGCGTGTGTGTGTGTGTGTGTGTGTGAACAAAAATTCAAAAAATTTTACATTCTACTAAGTGCTTAAGTATAGGAATTTCTGCTCTAAATACATACATACATTTCTGAAAATCATCTTGCTCTTCCAAACCACCCATACTAATGTAAAAATTGGGATAGGAAAAAATCCTTAGGCCTGTACAAACTTGTAACAAGAGCATTATAAAAAACAATAGAAGTCCTATTAAAAGTATCCATTGGCATTTGTCTCTTGTATCATAGCCAGTAATCTCTTTGTAGCCTTAAACATCGGGACTTGTGCTTTGCCTCTCTAGATATAAGTTCATGAGAACATAAGGCAAGGTGCTTCAAATTTTTAATACAATTGTTCTTTATAAATCAATATAGTTAAGGTCAGGGGTGGGGATAGCCACAGTCTTTTTAAAAATATGTTTCTATTGTTTCAGAGAAAGTGAAAGGGAGAAAGAGATAGAAAGATCAATGATGAGAAAGCATCATTGATCAGTTGCCTATTGTATGACCTCTAATGGGGATCAAGCCCACAACCAAGGCATGTGCCTTGACCAGAATCGAACCTTGAACTTCTAGTTCATGGGTTGATGCTCAGCTACTGAGCCACACTAGCCAGGTGTTCACAGCCTTTTTATCCGTGCTCTGTTTAACCAGGTGGCTAACCTTGAAAACTCCAGAAATTATTGAACCCACTAAAATAAACTCTGCTCATAATAAAGTAGAATTGAGACTTTTTATTTTCATTTTATAATGAAAAACTTACCCTGATAGAACTTCAGTTTGGCATAAATTATTAATGCACTTAGAAAAATCACAGAAAATCAATGAAACTTCCGCATCATTTTGACATAATACCTGTATTTACTAACTGGGTAATCAGACTCAATGAGTAGACATATTTACATATCAAGTATTTTGTTTGTATTTGGAAAACATAGTCTCCATTTTCCTGGCAAATACCTGTATGTTTCCTGATAACAGCCACTGAGGCTCAATGTAGCTCCTAGAACAACCAGGATGGTCCCCTTCAGCTCCATGTGAGCCCCTCTGGGTTTGTGCTGAGCTCCCCCTGCAGCCTCCCTCACTGTGTCACTCACAGCGCAGTAATACACAGCCGAGTCTGACATTTGTACTGAAGGTTTCTTCAGGTGGAAAGTGCTGTCTGTCTTCACAAGTCTGGCCTGAAAATCTTTGTTGCTCACCTCCTGATTATCCGATGAGATTTTCAGGAGGAGAACAGGCTCTTGGTTTTGATATTGGACATACCAGGAAAAAAAAGGTGAATAGGTAGTCTGGTAAGTGCATTTCAGTGTCAAAAATGCCCCTTCTACTAGGGTAACAGAACCTTCTGTCTGTTTCACTGGCTCTCCACTGGTCTCCCCTAAAAGAAAATAAAGAAATATAAGTAAAGGTTTTGTTACATTGGCAATGCAGAGGGATGGCCTCCAGTTTGGTAGGGATTAAAAGTTATCCTAAAATCAAGGAATACAAGGAATAGAACACCTTCAACATCTTGAATAAAGGTTACTTACTCAATATCAACAAGATCATAAGTCCCAAGCAGGAAGGAGACAGCATGGCTGATGCAGAAGCAGCAGCAGCCTTGGTTGGTAATACTGAAGCTGAGAGGGTTGTCCTTCTACTCTCTTGATCCCTTATTGGAATACTCTTGACTCAGGTGTTAAGCAAGACAAACTGTCTTGAAAGTTCATGTCACATGCTGTAAATAGATGTGTTCAGAAATGGAAGAGGTGTATCAAACCACCATCCAATAGCAGCAGCGCCCTCTCCTGGTTTCTCCTCTGTCCTGCAGCCTGCTTTGAATTTGACATTTACCTTGTAGTAGAGCTTAAGTTGTAGACATAGAAGGGGTGAGTGTCTGGGGTGAGAGGTAGAGCTCTGGGGAGGAAGCACCAAACACCTTCTGCAGGCTTCACATTGGTGTATGAGGTTGAGACAGTGTGCAATTCCTCAGTCTCCTCTTTAAGATTCAGGGCAATATGACTCCCTTAAGTCTCCCTAGTCCCAGCATTAATGTCTGTTCACATCAAGTATTAAAGTGTTAAGCTAGTTTTAGGATCTTAGTGTATACTGAGACTTGAAAAAAGCATGATCTAAGTTCTCTTCTTCATATATTCCACCTCCCCCCAGGTCCCTTGGAACCAGGGGATGAGCCCCTCTTATGAGAATATTCTCCCTTCACTCCTCTGAATTTGTCTAAGTAACTTCTAGTCGTTCTTTCAGAACCAATGGACATCCCACCTTCTCATGAAAGCACCCGCCCAGCTCTCAGGCTGAGTTAGTGCCCATCTGTTTTCCCACGTTACTTGTATGCATACCATCACTGTCATGGCTGTATTTTAGAATCATCTGTGTCTTCTTTTTCAAACAGAAGTTGGTGCCCTTGAGATCAGGAACTTAATCATGAGTCCCAGTATGCAACTTCTGAAAATATACAGTCCCTTAATTCATAGCTGGTGTACGCAAACTGTCTAAAGAATGAGTGAATAAATGAATGAGTGGACATGTCTGGTAGGTACAGTTGTCTATAAAAGACAATTCTCATACCCACTACTTTTTAAATTTTATGGTACCTTATGTATACAAAAATTGGAGTTAAATATAAACATTTTAGTCTCACAGGTCTTACGTCAAAACCAAAACTCCAGGTATTTTCATGTAAGTCCTATCCCCAGGGATTGGCTAACTTTTTTCTGTAACGAGTGAAATAGTAAATTCCTTAACTTTTGAAGTCATTTGGTCTTTGTTGCAACTACCCAACTCTACTGCATAGAACAAAGCAGCCATAGTTAATCCTATCTAATAAAAGAGTAATATGAAAATTAACCATTACTCCATCACACTGATAAGCCACATCCACAAGCCTATGCTTACAAGCCAATCAGGACAATGTATGCAAATTAACCCAACCTAGATGACTGGGGCCACAGAGAGAGCAAGAGAAGGACTTGGGTTTCCCTGGCAATGGAAGAAGGCAAGCTTTCCACACACCCTGGCTGGCTACAAAGTTTCAACTGTAGAAGATAAATAAATCCCAGATACCAGGGCATCCCACCTGGGTCACTAGGGGGTGTGGCTGCCCTGCAAACCATCACAGGCCCCTCACCCAGGCTACCCCACATGCCAAGGGAACCCCCACCCTGATGCAGGATACCCTTCAGGGCAAACCAGCTGGCCCCCACCCATGCACCATGCTTCTATCCTCCTATCTAATAAAAAAGTAATATACAGATTGACCATCATTCCAACACACAAGATGGTTGCCCCATGTGGTCAAAGATCCAGCCCCCATGTGGACACCAGATGGCCACCACAAAGATGGCCATCAGGCGAAGGCAGTTGGGAGGAACCAGGAATATAAGGGAGGACATTTGAGGCGATCAAGCCAGCAGGGGAGGGCAGTTAGAGGTGACCAGGCTGGCAGAGGAAGGATGTTGGGGGTGACTGAGCCTGTAGGAAAGGAAAATTGGGGGGACCCAGCCCTGCAGGGGAGAGCAGTTGGGGAAATCCATTGCCCTTCCTCAACCACTGCCATCAATGCCCTAACCGCCCCCCAGTGTCTTGTGTCCATTGATTATGCTTATATGCATGCATACCAGTCCTTCGATTGATCTCTTATCTACCCCACCTCTCCCTAACCTTCCCACTGTAATTTGAAAGTCTGTTTGATGATTTACTGCCTCTCTGTCTATCCTTTTGTTCATCAGTTTATAATGTTCTTTACCACCCATAAATGAGTGAGATCATGTGGTATTTTTCTTTCATTTACTGGCTTATTTCACTTAGTATAATGCTCTCTACTTCCATCCAGGTTGCTACAAATGATAAGAATTCCTTATTTTTTATGGCAGCATAGTATGCCATTGTGTAGATATACCATAGTTTTATCATCTGGTTATCTGCTGAAGAGCACCTAGGTTGTTTCCTACTCTTAGCTATTGTAAATTGTGCTTCTCTGAACATAGGGGTGGGTATATGCTTTCTGATTGGTGTTTCTAGTTTCTTAGGATATATTCCTATGAGTGGGATTGCTGGGCCAAATGGGAATTTCATTTTTAGGTTTTTTTTGAGGAAACTCTATACTGTTCTCCACAGTAACTGCACCAATGTGCATTCCCACGAGCAGTGCAGGAAGGTTCCTTTTTCCCTGCATCCTTGCCAACACTTGTCCTTTGTTGATTTGTAATCATTGCCATTCTGACAGGTGTGAGATAGTATCGCATTGTCATTTTGATTTGCATCTCTTGGATAATTAGTGACTTTGAGCATGCTTTCAAATGTCTCTTGGTCTTCCTTCTGTCTTCTTTCAAAAAGTTTCTATTTAGGTCCGTTGCCCTTTTTTATCATTTATCTTCCTTTTATTCAATTGTATAAGTTGCCTGTAAATGTTGGAGATGAAACCTTTATCAGTTATAACATTTGAAAATATGTTCTCCCACACAGTGGGCTTTCTTGTTATTTTGTTGATGGTTTCTTTTGCTATGCAAAAGCTTTTTATATTTAAGTAGTCGCATTTGTTTATTTTCTCTTTAGCTTCCATTCCCTAGGAGCAGTATCAGTGAAGAAGTTCCTTCAGCATATATCTGAGATTTTGCTGCCTGTGGATTCCTTTAGTATTTTTATGGTTTCCCATCTTATGTTTAACTCGTGTATCCAATTTGAGTTTATTTTTGTGTATGATGTAAGTTGGTGGTCTAATTTCATTTTTTTTTTTTGCATCTATCTGTCCAATTTTCCCAACACCATTTATTGAAGAGACTGTCTTGACTCCATTGTATGTTCATGCCTCCTTTGTCAAATATTAATTGAGCATAGTGGTTTGGGTCAAATCTGTATTCTCTATTCTATTCCATTGTTCTATACGTTTGTTCTTATGCCAGTATCAGGCTGCTTTGAGAATGGTGGCTTTGTAATATAGCTTGAAATCTGGTATTGAGATCCCATCTATTTTATTCTTCTTTCTCAGCATGGCTGTGAATATTTATTTTTTGTTCCTGATGAATCTTTGGAGAGTTCTTTCTAGGTCTGTGAAATATACTGTTGGTATTTTAATGGGGAGTGCATTGAATCTATAGATTTCTTTGAGTAGTAGGGACATTTGAATGATGATTCTCCCAATCCATGAGCATGGTATGCTCTTCCATCTATTGACATCTTCCTCTATTTCTGTGTTCAGTGTGCTGTTGTTTTCCACATATAGGTCATTTACCTCCTTAGTTATGTTTATTCCTAGGTATTTAATTTTTTTGGTGCAATGGAAAATGGAATTGCTTTTTTAGTCTCTCTTTCTGTAAGTTCACTATTGGTATGAAGAAATGCCATATATTTTTTGCATTAATTTTGTATCCTGCTACATTGCTGAATTCATTTATTAAGTCTATAAGTTTTTTGATGGACTCTTTCAGGTTTTTTATGTGCAATATCATGTCATCTTCAAATAAGGATAGCTTTACTTCTTTTCCAATTTGGATGCCTTTTATTTCTTCTTGTTGTCTAATTGTAATGAGTAATACTTCCAGTACTGTGTCAAAGAGGAGTGGTGAGAGTGGGCACCCCTGTCTTGTTCCTGTTCTTAGGGGAAATGGTTTTAGTTTTTGCCCATTGAGTATGATGTTGGCTGTGGGTTTATCATATATGGCTTTTATTACGTTGAGATATGATCCTTCTATTCCACCTTGTTGAGAGGTTTTATTAAGAAAGTGTGTTGGATTTTGTCAAATGCTTTTTCTGCATCAATTGTATGACTATGTGATTTTTATCTCTCAATTTGTTTATGTGATGTATCGCGATTATTGATTTGCGGATATTGTACCATCCTTGCATCCTGAGATAAATCCTACTTGGTTATGATCTTTCTGATGTACTGCTGAATCTGATTTGCTAGGATTTTGTTGAGGATTTTGGCATCTATGTTCATGAGGGATATTAGCCTATAATTCTCTTTCATTGTGTTGTCTTTATCTGGTTTTGGAATTAGAGTGATGCTGGCTTCATTGAAGGAGCTTGGAAGGTGTTCCTTCTTGAATTTTTTGAAATAGTCTAAGGAGGATAGGTTTTAATTCTTCCTTAAATGTTTGATAAAACTCCCCTGTGAAGCTGTCTGGCCCCGGGTTTTTGTTTGCTGGAAGCTATTTGATGACCGCTTCAATTTCTTCCATAGTTTTTGGCCTATTGAGATGTTTAGATTCTTCCTGATTGAGTTTTGGAAGGTTATATTTTTCTAGAAATATGTTCATTTCCTCCAGGTTCTCCAGTTTGTTGGAATAAAGTTGTTCATAGTATTTTTTTTTAACAATCCTTTGTATTTCAGTGAGGTTTGTTGTTATTTTACATCTTTAATTTCTTATTTTGTTTATTTGGATCCCCTCTTTTTGCTTTTTGGTGAGCCTGGCTAGAGGTTCATCAATCTTGTTTATCCTTTCAAAGAACCAGCTCTTAGTTTTGTTGATATTTTGTATTATTTCTTTGGTCTCTATGTCGTTTATCTTCACTCAGATCTTTATTATTTCCTTTTTTCTGCTTATACTGGGATTTTCTTTTTGCTCTCTTTCTAACTCTTCGAGTTGTAGGGTTAGGTAATTTATTACCATTGTTTCTTGTTTTTGCAGTAGGCTTGTAGAGCTATGACCTTCTCTCTCAAGATTGCTTTCACTGTGTCCAATAGATTTTGAATTGTTGTGTTTTCGCTGCCATTATGTTTTTTATTTCTTCCTTGATCTCTCTGCTAACCCAGTCATTGATTAATAGCATGCTGTTTAGTCTCCATGTGTTTGATTTCTTTGGATTATTTTTATGATAATTTATTTCCAGTTTTATGCCTCTGTCATCTGAGAAGATGCTTGATATGATTTCTATCTTCTTGAATTTGAAGAGACTTTTCCTATCTTTGAAAATGTTCTATCTTTGAAAATGACCCATGTGAGAAGAATGTATATTCTGTGGCTTTGGGGTGAAATGTTCTGAAGATGTCAATTAATTCCATCTGGTCTAGTGAGTCATTTAAGATTGATGTTTTTTGTTGATTTTTTGTTTAGAGGATTTGTCCAATGGTGTCTTCCATTCTTTTCATCCACCTTATGACCGTTCCCTGAATTCTTTCTCTAGCAGGTTGCTTGCCTCCATTTCATTTACTTCTTTTTCTGGTGATGCCTACTTTTCTTTCTGATGCAGCTGTTTCTTTGTCTCCCCATGGTCTCTCTTCTCCAGATTTCTGGTTTATAGTTCTCTCTCTCCTTATCCCAGGCAAAATCTGACCTTTCCTTGTGGAGTGTAGAGCTCCTCTGAGTATGAGTGTTTGCACCAGTTGGGGACCAGTGTTCTGGGATGTGCAGCTGTTCGGTAGGTGCCATAGGTATAGATTTTCAGGCTTCTGATAACATCCACTATTCCCTTTAAGATGGCACAGTCTCCGCATCTGAGCTGGTGGTTCCAGGAGAAAACCCAGCAGCAGTGGTGGCTTCCCAGTCAGGAGAGTCCTGTCCAGCCATCCCACACCTTCTCCTGGAGTATATCTATCCCTTAACTCTCCAACAAACACTTCCATTGTGACCCTCAGCTGTTCTTTCTGTCTGCTCAGTGACAAGACTTGTTACATGTCCATCTATTCTGCTGTCATCTTTTCTCTCTTCTTTATTATTCTCTCTCTCTTCTCTCTTACTTTTTTCCTTTTCCAAATTTTATTTTTGCACTTCTTTTTTTTTCTTGTCCTTTAACTCCTATCCTCTAATTCGCCTTTCTCTGGTGGTCACCTTTATTTGGGATTATTAATATCAGGAATACATTTGAATTCAGTATCTTGTGTGTTGTACCTTGTTATGTTGTATTTTGTGCCTTTAAATCAACACAGGATAGAGAGAACTACATAACTAGACACCCAGAGAAGAGAGGTCATAGGGAGCCAAAGAAACAGCCACATATGAAAAAAAAAGCAGGCATGGTGATGTACTTATCACTACCACACACCAGAAAAAGAAGTGAACAAAATGGAGGCAAGTCATATGCCAGAGAAAGAATTCAGAGAAATGTTCATAAGGTGGATGAAAAGAATGAAAGACAATTTCGACAATATGAGTAAGAACCAAGAGGAAATGAAGAAGTACCAAGAAGAAATGAAAAATGACATCACTGCTATAAAGAACTCAATAGAAAGCATCAAGAGCAGACTAGAAGAAGTGAGCTAGAAGACAAGGTAATAAAAATACCCAAGTAGAGCAGCTTCTAGAAAAAAGAACTAAAAAGCAGGAGGAGAGACTAAGGGAACTTTGGGACAATGCGAAACAAAACAACATCCATATAATAGGGATGCCAGAGGAGAGAGAAAACTGAGTAAGGAATAGAAAACCTGTTTGAAGAAATAATGACAGAAAACTTCCCTGATATAGAAAAGAAAAAACCCACACAAATCTAAGAAGATCACAGAGTCACAAGCAAAATGAACCCCAAAAGACCAATGCCAAGACACATTATAATTAAATTGGCAAATACCAACAACAAAGTAAGAATCATAAAAGTCGCCAGAGAGTGACAGAAAGTTACCTACATAGGATCCCCTATCGGACTAGTGACTGATTTCTCAACAGAAACACATCAGGCCAGAGGGAATGGAATAAAATATAAAAAGTCATGCAAAGGAAGGATCTGAAGCCAAGAATACTGGAGAGGTTCCTTTTTTCCTTTTCATCTGAAATTCTAAGAATTATGCTCTTTATATATTGGATTCATAAATGTATCATAAATTCATGACCTATATTATTTAGATTTTTCACTGTGTTGACATGTACATTGATGGAGCAAATGAAACTAATGACATCTTAACATAAGTAAAATTGATAATACCAAAATGTGCTAGTTATCATTGTATGTACTTATCACTACCACACACCTGCAAAAGAAAAAAAAAGTTTAGTTAAGAACATCCATGATGAATAAAACAAAATTATTAAATTTTTACCCCTGTGTATACATGTTTTTAATATTCTGTGTGATGAAATAAGAAGTACACATAAAGTACTAAATATGATGGCTGTCTCAAGGAAAAGAATTGTTAGTTTTTACATTTGTTCTTACATAAGCTCATGCAATATTCCTTTACTGAGTATATATGTGTGCTGAGCTCCGTGTTAGAAGGTTAGGTCAAAACCAGATAGAACACAATGGCTCTTCTCTGGAACATTTAGCCCAATAGGGAGAGGAGGCAACCCAAAGTTGACTGCCCTGGTAGGTGCCAAGGTAAAAATAAATACATTGTACAATTCTTAGAAATGGAGAGTAAGATACAGATCTAGAAGTCCTGGGATGCTTAAAATAGAAGAAGCCACTGGAACATAGGAAACTGAGCAATCGTCAGCTGTAATAGTAAACCCTAAAACAATTCAAAGACTTGTCACCTCATCCCCTTCAAGGTGAAAAATATGTGGCTGCACCTCACACCACCTACCACAGAAAAAGAGGCACAACACTGGATAGGTCTTTTTGGATTTTAGAAGTGACAGACACTGCATGTGGGTGGGTGTTGCTTTGACCTATTTACAGAGTCACCTATAGAGTGGCCAGATTTGAACAGGGATGAGAGCAAAAGGAGACTACAGCAAATTTGGGCGTCAGTGCCATCCACTTTGCCGCTTTGGTCTTATCATTCAGCAAATCCTACACTGACACTTGATTTTTTATAGTAAATAGGATGGAGAATTTGGAAAACACTAGTAATTGACTCACAGCATTGTCCCATTTTGAGGAATATATGCCCATTTCTTCAAATAACTATTCTTTGAGAAACAGCTTCTGGCTTGCTAATTGACTTTGGTGAAGTCTGAGTATCTGGCTTAGGAAACAGAGGTGACCATGAAGCCAGAACTCCCATCATGAACTAAGCATTGTCTGACCTACTTAGCCATAATGTTGGTCATTATCATCAATTGGAAATGCTACCTGGGAGATTAGGCTCAGGCAGGCCCAGAAAGTACAGGTAAGTCACGTGAGTAGGTGCCTCAGATTTCTTTGACACCAGCTTCTCCTTTAATCCACATCTATACCCTCCTTAGAAGCCCCTTACAATCACTTAACTAAGGAAGAAAACAATAAAGCCTACTGTACATATGGCCTGGCACATTTACTGAAACAACACAAAACGAATATCCATAGCCCATCCTAAAGGACATCGGTGAAGGAAAATCGCCTCCCCCCAAAATATCAGGGAATGCGCTTGTTATATACATTATTTAGAGAGATGGCCAGAAGTACTGATCTACATTGATTTATGAGCAGCTACTAATGGTTTTGTTGTGTGATAAGCTACTTGGAAAGAACAGGATTTGAAGATTAGTGACAAGGAAATTTAGAGAAGAGTTTTCTGGGCACACACTCTAAAGATAATTATGCTCTGTGTGAATAC
>PVJN01061829.1:0-11187 GCA_004026805.1 Lasiurus borealis
GCATCTTTATTCTTAGCAAGGGTAATGTCTTATGAAAAATGAGTAACACATAATTAAATTATTTAAAAACATTTGCATGATATGCTTAGTGTTTAATGTTATCAAGTTACTGGTGTGTGTGGTTTGTGATAACTAGTAGTATGAGAGTTGGGAAAAATATTTTCAAAGTGAGGTAAAAACCTTTCCAAGGATTACTTATTACAGGCTGAATTTGAGACAATTTTGTACTCATAAATCTTAAATTTATTAGACATATATAAATGACTAGAGGCCCTGTGCATGAAATTCATGCACATGATTGGTGCCCTCAACCCAGCCTGCACCCCCTCGCAGTGTGGGACTGCTGACTCCTAACTGTTCACCTGCCTGCCTGCCTCATTGCCTCTAGCCACTCGCCTGCCTGCCTGATGTCCCTAACTGCTTGCTTGCCTGCCTGATTGCCCCTAACCACCTCTGCCTGCCTGCCTGATTGCCCTTAACTGCCTCTGCCTCATCCCCTGCTACCTCGGCTTCATTTGGAAGGACATCTGGATGTCGGAAGATCATTTGGCTGTTCAGTCTAATTAGTCTATTTTGCTTTTATTATTATAGATTCTTTTTCATGTCTATGGCTTTATCTGTATTGTGAGATGAAGTTTTGCATTTCATATATGGGATTATAGTAGAATTGCTGATGGTGGTGGGGACACTGGTTTGATCAACACAGTCCCCTTTGTGTATGTGTGGCAGTAAGTATCTACTATCACTCTTTTCTTGTCTTCACCTGGGCTCTTGGAACACCTGTATGTTTTTAAAAATAGTTTTGACTTAGAAATTACATATGGTTGTGTTTTGGTCTGGTTTCCTTTTCACTCATCCTTCTTGCCCAAACTCACTGTAGGACCAATAACTGTTATTCAGGTCAGGCTTTCTCTTCTCTCTCACTTTCCTTCTTTTTTAAAATTTCTCTCTGTGAGTAACTGTTATCCAGACGATGAAAAAAAAAAATTAACACAATTTTAAAGCTAGGGGGAATATGTCAACAGAGTTCAGCATTGGCTTAGAATCTGTCTTGAATAGTTTGGTCAGGAAAAGTCTGTGGAATAATATCTCTGTATGTGCATGGTTGAAAATGTTTTATTCTTGTTGAATGGGTATGCTTTTTAGATAAAAAATAATGTTCCCAGATCTTTGGGTATTCTCTCTTTTCACAATTCAATCTAGCAGACAAGAGATCTGATGTCAACTTGTTTTTTTCTATCTGTAGGTATCTTTCCTTATTTTTCTTTTTAGAAAACCTTATCTTTAGCCTCAATTTGAAATTTCAGAAAGTAATTATTTCCATGTGTGCATGATTTTTCAGTTGTCATGTTTAGCACTCTTGGATTGATTATCAGTTAGAGAGCTCATTATTTAGCTCAAGGAAGTTTTTGCTTATTCCTTTATTTCCATACCCTTATTTCTGGTAATCCTGTTTTATGTGGTAGTTTTTAGACTGGTCCTTGATGCTTTTTAACTTTCTCTCATATGTTCTGCTTGTATTTTTGTGCCACTTTCTGGAATATCCTTGACAGTGGTACACTAAAATATACATGGTAGCAGTTAATTTCAGTGTATATTTAAAAATTCATATATGCATTGACTATACCTAAAGAAGTCTGTATTCAGCAGTCCATATTTTCATATTATTTTTAAAAAATATTTTTATTGATTTTAGAGAGGAAAGGAGAGGGAGAGAGAGATAGAAACATCAATGATAAGAGAGCTACCTGCTGCACACCCTCCACTGAGGATCAAGCCTACAACCCGGGCATCTGTCTTGACGGGAAATTGAACCGTTAACTCCTGGTTTGTAGGTTGACACTTAATCACTGAGTCATGCCAGCTGGGCTGTATTTTCATATTAATATTCTTGAATTTATATGTATAATATTAGTTTTATACACTTCTTTATTTTTATCATTATCTTTCTTGTTTCTCTGGAATTTTCCCAGAATTCTCTGCTGTAAATTACTTTGTTTTAGCCACTTGATTGCCTTTGACTTTTTTTTATTTATTTTTTGCTAAAGTGAGTTCACATCTATCCACCCCAAAATAATTTCTTCTAGTTGTGACTATTTCATCATCTTTAGTGCAGAGAAAAATTTCAGGCAAACTATGTATTGCTTCTTGATAATCTAGACTAATAAATATAATGAACAGTTGTTTGTATCTACTATCTTTCTATATGTAGGGGATATTCTAATAGTCTCAATGAGAACAAGTTAGAGATTAAAGATCATTTGAAAATAGTAGTATAGTTTCAGGATAATTGTTTTATTAGTATGCTTTGGATAAGGAATGCTTTTCTATGATCCAGGGCAACACATTTGTTTCATATATCAGTTAAAAATGAATAGTGTGTTTAACCAAGACTATTATTATTATGATTTTGGATCAAACTAAGAATATTAATTTTTTTCAAATGTATAATTTCTTCTCATGACACAAAATTAAAAAGAAACAAAGAGTATACTGTAATAAAACAGCCATCTGCCTCAGATTCAAAGTCTTTCTGAAGAAACTTAGTGTTATAACTTTTTTTCTCTCCATAAAGAAGAATATGGATTTATAAGAATAATGTACTTACACAATAACACACACAGAGATACATATTGTTTTTGCCTCCTTCTATAGTAAGACTAGCATACATGCAAATGGTTTTGCACCTTTTTCATTTAATAATATGATTTGGGAGTACTGGGGAGGCTTTCAGGGCAACTGCTCCTTCAAAAGTCCTCTGAAGGAGCTTTCCCCCTACAGCAGTGGTATCAGACCTGCCTAAGCATCAGGATCATTTTTATTTCTCTCCCTTTTTATTATGAAAACTTTCGAGCATACAGAAAACTAAAAGAATAGCACAGTGAACAGTATTAAAACAACAACCAATATGACTTGGTGTTTATTTTCTACCACTTCATTACAAATTTCCTTATTTTATATTTTGAAGTAGTATTATATTTTAGTGCATTGGTCAGCAAACTCATTAGTCAACAGAGCCAAATATCAACAGTACAAAGATTGAAATTTATTTTGAGAGCCAAATTTTTAAAACTTCTTCTAACGCCATTTCTTCAAAATAGACTCGCCCAGTCCTTGGCATTTTGTGGAAGACCATACTCAATGGGCCAAAGAGCCGCATGTGGCTCACGAGCCACTGTTTGCTGACCACTGTTCTAGTATATGGATGTCGGATAATTTATTTAACCAGACCCTTTATTCTAGAAACTCCTGTTGTTCCTATTCTTGTCTTTTGCTATTACCGCCAATATTATAGGGATACCCACATCCATGTTTGTGTCTCTCACTTTGCACAATTATAATATTTAACTAGAGGCTTGGTGCATGGAATTCGTGCGTGGGGGCAATGGGGTGGTGTCATTTAGCCCAGCCTGTTCCCTCTCCAATATCGATCTCTCTCACAATCCAGGACTGCTGGTTCCCAACTGCTTACCTGTATACCTTCCTGGTTGCCCCTAATTGCTTTTGCCTGCCAGCTTGATCACCCCCTAACCACTCCAGCTTGCCAGCCTGATTGATGCCTAACTGCTCCCCTGCCAGCCTGTTTGCCCCTAACTACCCTCCCCTGTGGACCTGTTCACCTCTAACTGCCCTCCTCTGCAGGCCTGGGTTCTTCTCCAACTGCCCTTCCCTGGAGGCCCGGTCATTCCCAACTTCCTTCCTCTGCTGCCCTGGTCACTCCTAACTGCCCTCCTCTGCAGGCTTGATCATCCTCAACTGCCCTCCCTTGCTGGCCTTCTTGTGGTGGCCATCTTGTGTCCACATGGGGACAGGATCTTTTGACCACATGGGGGCAGCCATCTTGTGTGTTGGAGTGATGTTCAATTTGCATATTACTCTTTTATTAGATAGGATAGAGGCCTGGTGCATGGGCGGGGGCCAGCTGGTTTGTCCTGAAGGGTATCCTGGATCAGGGTGGGTATTTTCTTGGGCCATGGGATCGCCTGGGCGAGGGGCCTGTGATGGTTTGCAGGCCAGCCATGCTCCCTGGTGACCCAAGCGGAGGCTCTGGTATCTGGAATTTGTTTATCTTCTATAATTGAAACTTTGTAGCCTGAGTGTAGCCAAGCTTTTTGCTCACATTGCCATTGAAACTTTGTTGCCTTAAGCGCTGGCCATGGTGTGTGGAAAGTTTGGCTTCCTTCATCACTAGGGGCAACCCAAGTCTCCTGCTCTCTCTGTGGCTGTAGCCATCCTGGTTGGGTAAATTTGCATACTTGCTCCGATTGGCTGGTGGGTGTGGCTGGTAGGTGTAGTGGAGGTATGGTCAATTTGCATATTACTCTTTTATTAGATAGGATTGTTATCCTAGCTACTTTCTAGTATAACTCTCATTTCATGGCTAAAGAAACTTAGAGTTAGCTATCACTTGCATTAGAAACTGATGCACTGGTTTATTTTTTAAATTAAGCTGAAACAGTAAAGAGACCACTTGCATTTGCCAGGCTTTTTAAAATAAAATGTTATTGTGCCTAAGCATATTTGTGGGACTAATTAGATTGTTTTTGTATGGCTTTTTGGAGGAAGAAAAATGTATATTAAAGGTATTTTGTTAGCGAGATAATGAAATATAAATGTAAGCATAAATTTTCTTCAAATAAATTGTCGTAGTCACATTATGTTGTTGCAGAAAGCCCATTCATTTTTTAGTAATAAGCAGGAAAAAGTTGAAAGTTATAGAGAAATATATAACCTTATTTGAGGAGAATGACAATTTTTGAAAAATCTTCATTAGTA
This sequence comes from Lasiurus borealis, assembly GCA_004026805.1. Lineage (NCBI taxonomy): Eukaryota > Metazoa > Chordata > Mammalia > Chiroptera > Vespertilionidae > Lasiurus > Lasiurus borealis. Next base: position 4,777 of record PVJN01061829.1, read on the forward strand.
TATATAATCTAACTTTGTAAACAAAAAAGAAAACTAATAAGTTTTGGTGGTGATCCATTTGGGACATCGAAATGAGATATGATATAACATTGCCTGCCATCTTAGACTTATTTTATAGTGCTTAAATTATTCAGTGTATTAATGTCTTTAAAATGGAATCCTTTGTAATACACTTCACCAAACTAAGTGGGAAAGGGAAATTGCTGTGTTGTATTCAAATCTTGTTACAATAAAATCTTTCAACTATAGTTTGTTGAAGGAGTAGTAAGTATACTGTTTTATGCTGTGCAAGATGCTTGCTAGGTGCATATGTTTTATAAAGTGAATCAGAGTGGAGGTTAGTTATTTGATAGGGAAGGTTTTATAGGTTTCTTTTCTTTCTTTCTTTCTTTTTTTTTAAAGAAATGAATGAAAGTCAAAACCGGTTTGGCTCAATGGATAGAGCGTCAGCCTGCGGACTAGAAGGTCCCAGGTTTGATTCTGGTCAAGGTCATGTATCCTGGATGCAGGCACATCTCCACTAGGGGGTGTGCAGGAAGCGGCTGATCAGTGTCTCTTTCTCCCTTCCTCTCTGTAAAAAATCAATAAAAAAAAAGAAAGAAATGAATGAAAGATTTATTAAAGGATCTTAAAGTTTGCAAACTGGCAACACTACCAGCCAGAAAAACCAGAAATGTTCCAAAGAAGAAAAGTTAAGTTTTTAGAGCAAAAAGTTCATTTTTGAGAACTAGCTTTGTTCCCCAAAAGTAAGACATCCCCCGAAAAATAAGACCTTCCAGTTTTGTCTCTCGCTGTAATATAAGGCATCCCCCCCAAAATAAGACCTCCCCGATAATAAGACCTTCTCGATAATAAGGCCTCCCCCGAACATAAGGTCTCCCCGGAATATAAGGCCCCCGAAGCTACCATAAGATGTCTGACTCCTGATTTAAAGAGAGCTTGCACTGCCTGAACAGCTCCAGCTGTGCTGCGGTCAATCAGTGAGTTGGTTTGTGATGACAACTACTACTGTACCATATACAGGTAATAAATTTCCTTTTTTTTGTTAAACAATAAACGTGTACCATATTCTTCTTCATGGAAAAATAAGACATCCCCTGAAAATAAGACCTAGCGCATCTTTGGGAGGAAAAATTAATATACGACACTGTCTTATTTTCAGGGAAACAGGGTATCAGTACTGCTTTCTTAGCCTTAGGTTTGGCCCAAGGTGATTATCACTCCGAGGTCAGGTGTTTTAGATAATAACTGTCAAGTTGTGTTGATATGTGTGTCTTTCGGGAATGGAGTAGTAGTGTCTTGAGCTAGACCCATGGAAACAATCTTCACCATACTACCAAACTCTTCTTTCCCATCATTAGTCATCAGTTAAAAGAGCTTATTAAAAAAAAACTCATAGTTTTTTGTCTGTTTTTCCTAAGACTCTTCCTTCTTCCTGAAGATGCTTCCTGTTAACTTCTAACTCAGGAACAGACAAGAGTGTACAGGTGCTGCTTCATCTAGTATATACAGTATGAAAGTGGTGCCGTTGATGTAGTTGGATCCCTATTTCTCTTCTTCCCCTCTCTGAAGATTTGATGTCAGTTCTCACTCACAAGACCTCATTTCTATTTTATTTTATTTATTTTGAGAGAGAGAGAGAGGAAGGGAGAGGGATAGAGAGATAAAAACGGTGGTGAGAGAGACACATCATCCATCATCTGCCTCCAGTACTCCCCCTACTGGGTATCAATCCCACAACCCAGGCATGTGCTCTGAACAGAATTGAACCAATGACTTTTTGGTTCATGGGTCGATGCTCAACCATTGAGCCACAATGGTTGGGTATAAGATCTAATTTTTGACTCAGACTTAGCGGTAGAAGCTCCCTGTCTCTTGGCAATCTGTTCCTGGCATTTTTCTTTGGGCTCCTTCATTCTCTGTGCTAGAAGTATATTCTGTGGCTTCTTCCTTAATATTCTCAGTACATTGTTTCTTGAGAGGGATATGCTGCCATTTGTATTGCAGGACACATGGAGTAACAAGATGCCGAATCTTGGATAGTTTGGTTGTGTGTTTTTTATCTTCTTCATTGAGAGCAGCGGTTCTCAACCTGTGGGTTGCGACCCCTTTGGGGGTCCATCGACCCCATCACAGGGGTCACCTAAGACCATCAGAAAACATAGATATTTACATTACGATTCACGACAGTAGCAAAATTACTGTTAGGAAGTAGCAAAGAAAATAATTTTATGATTGGGTGTCACCACAACATGAGGAACTGTATTAAAGGGTCCTGGCATTAGGAAGGTTGCGAACCACTGATTTAGAGGCTTTCTCACAACATATTGGCAGACATCAACTTTAGAGAGATTGAAAAGTTTGTGGATTCTGCTAGCTCTTTGGGGCCCAAGGCAATGAGACACAGTAGTACCTACCTGGAGACCAGGAATCTCTCCTCCCAGCCTTTTTTTTATTTATTCAATGACCAAGTGGAGAACACTGAGATTGGCATCTACAATGCAAACCTGAACAGATTTGTACTTTATCTCTCCAGTTCTTCTTGGCCTACAACAGGAATATCCTTTAGTTAGCAGCATGGGTCAAGACACCTTACTTCATGGGGAAACTTGTTTGTCCGTTCCCACTATTGATTTAACCCTTCCACATAATCATATAACCCTTCCATTCTAATCTAAGGCATCAGCAGAAGTTTTTTGGCCAAAGGCTTCTCATGAAAGGTACAAAGGTGGTGTTCATCATCCATTTTAATGAGTTTTTGTCAGCCAGTGGTTGGGGAAAAGATTTCATTCAGGTTCATCCTGAAGCAACCCACTGCTTCTGAGGCACCAGGGAAAAGAGCCCTACTTCTCTTTATCTTAAATGCTTTCTTAACAACTCATCCCCATACCCACACCCCTGCCCAAGGCCCCAAAACACATGAAACTGGACTTTGATCTTAAATATTAGATGTAAGTGCTAGACTTAATTTAAAAGCATTTCCACAAATAAAATAGTAGGGGAAAACGAGACATAAATTGTTTTTAAAAATATATATTTTAATGATTTTCTACAGAGAGGAAGGGAGAGAGATAGAAAATTGGAAACACTGATGAGAGAGAAACATCGATCAGCTGCCTCCCACAAACTCCTCACTGGGTATGTGCCCGCAACCAAGGTACATACCCCTGACGAATCAAATCTAAGGTCCTTGAGTCCACAGGCCGACGCCCCATCCACTGAGCCAAATAGGTCAGGGCGAGATATAAAATTTTTAGAAGTATTTCAAATTATAGGATTACTTAGCACTATTTTTTCTTTCTTTTACCTAATCTTCTATATTTAATGTGTTATAGTGGTATTCTAATTTTTGTTTGCTTAATTGAATTTATTATATTTATATCAACAACTGGTATTACAATAGGCTATAGAATAGAAATAGTTTCTTTGTAGAAATGATTTTGTTGAAATAGCTCTCTCTCTTATGTTTTTATGCTTTTTGGCTTAAATCCAGTGATTATAATTTATAAAATATTCTCACCTCCTCTAGTCATATGTTTTCTGAGTAGTAGTAACATGATTTCCCAGAATACTTAGCATACTTAATTCAAAAGGACAATGTTTGTCTTTGCTCTTGTTGCCATATATTGAAGAAAGTTAATTCCTAGGAATTTATTTTATTTCTATTGGAATTTTTTGTAAGAGTAAACTATAGAGAGGCTGGTATCTGTTTTTGTGACTATAGTCTATAATAATCTATAATAATAAAAGCATAATATGCTAATTAAACCGAACAGCTGAACGCCTTCCGGACAAAGCTGTGGCTGTGAGGGCCGAGTCCCTTGTATAAATTTCATAACATTGGCCTCTAATATAGAAATAATTATCTATTTCTCTTCTACTTCAGCAAAATTCTTTTGACTATACTGTAAAACTTTTAAATTAATTACCTGAGTTTTCTTATCTATCAAATATTTAAAAAAGCTGTTAGAGAAAATTTTTTAGGTGAATTAAGCGAAAGTATTCAGCCATTATGCATCCATTTTACTTGTTCTCCATTGGCTAGTAAAACTAGAGTTCCAATGATGTGTACATTAGTCTACAGTTCTCACCAGGGAAATATGTGAAATTTACTAAATTAATTGAAAAGTTTTAAATGTCCTTGCGCCATGACAAATTCCTGAAAATTAGGGTTTTGTAATGAGTCAAGATATATAGGTGGTGTGTAAAAAGTCAATATACGAGGTACTATTTAATAAGTATTTAGACATATTTGGCTCAAATGCATTCTGTGTATTTTAACTCTCCTAAGCAATTTGTAATATTTAGATCTATTTTCCCTATGGGGTTAGATAGAAGTAAGGCATTTTAATCAGTGAATTGCTTCTGAGTAGAATGTAGCATAAACAGATTTTTCTGTAGTGAAGATTATAAAATATTAGAAGCCTGGTGCATGAAACTTCATGCACTGGGTGGGGCGGGGGTCCCTCTCACAGTCCCGGAACCCTCAGGGGCAGGAGGCGACTCGGTGATCGGGGGAAGGCGATGCTCTATCACACCTCTGTGCTTGCTGCCACTGCTGGCAGCACAAACCTTGGCTGGCCCCGATTACCTGAGCCTCAGGCAGCCCACGGTGGCTGGGAAGTCGCCATCCGAGAGTTGCCTGCGTCTCGGGCCGGCCCTGGGTGGCTGGGCAGCCATCATCCAAAGCTTGCCTGGGGATGGGCCCAGTCTTGCCATGCACCTGCCACCCCAGTGGGGCTGCGAGGACTGGGCACCACCATCTTGTGGCTGTGGGTGCCACCATCTTTAGGGGTGTGACAGTCAATTACATGTTGCCTCCTTCTTGGCTGTGGGCACCACCATCTTTGAGAGTGGGGCAGTCAATTAGCATATTCTTTCCTTATTGGCTGTGGGCACTACCACATTTGAGCATGGGGCAGTCAATTAGCATATTCCCTCAATTTTGGCTCTGGGTGCGACCATCTTTGCAATGGCATGAGGGTCAATTAGCATATTCTCTATTTATTAGATGAGGGGGGGAGAAAGAGAGCACAAGAGATGGAGACAGATAGCTATGGGAGAACATGGATTGGTTGCTCCTGCATGTGCTCTGACTGTAGATTGAACCTGCAACCTTGGTATGTGCTCTGACTGAGAATTGAACCTGCCACCTTTTTGTATATGGGATAACACTCCAACCAACTGAAGCATCTGGCCAGGGCAGTGGTATTGATTTTTTTCCAGTTCTTCTTATTAGTTGTTAGTATGCACAAATATAATTGAGTTTTGTTTCTTTATCTTACATTCTGTGACCATGAAGAACTTACTTATTGGTTGTAGGAATTTTTGGTATATTTCTTGGGGTTTTCTATGTGTATAATCATGTTATCTGTAAAAAAGGACAGTTTTCTTTTTCTTTCTACTTTGTGTGCATTTTATTTATTTTTTTATTTTTTCACCTTCCTGTACTATGTTGAATATGACAGGTGAGATGGAACATCTTTACGTGCTTCTTGATTTTAAGGGGGAACAAGTTCAGGCTTTCACTGTTAAATATGATGTTAGCTATAGGATTTCCACAGGTACTCTTTATGTGTTTAGGAACATACCATCTAGTCCTAGTTTTCTGAGTTCTTAAATTTTTTTAAAAATCATGAAATGGGTATTGTATACATTAAAGATATTTAAAAGTATTGTGGGGGAAACGACTATTTTTTTTTTTTTTAAGTTGGAAATAAGGTTTCTGAGTTCTTAAATTTTTTAAAAATCATGAAATGGGTATTGTATACATTAAAGATATTTAAAAGTATTGTGGGGGAAATGACTATTTTTTTTTTAAGTTGGAAATAAGGTAGTGTGTGAATAATAGAATGCTAAAATCTGAATGCTATGTAACATACAGTACTTAAGCACCAAGCACATTATATGGCTCTCAATCAATATCACTTTTCCAGATGTAGGGAAGAATTTGTGAATATAATTACATGTGAATATTCATTGTTTTCTCTTTGGCTTTTAAAATAAATGTTCCTTTAATATAAGCATTTTGTAAAGTAGCGCTTTCTCTGTATCTTTATTGGTCTTGCCACTGACATTGTTCCCATAATACTGACCTTTAATTTCCTATTTTGAGAAAAAATACCTCCATGTGAATAGAGTCATTCTCCATTTTTCGTAGTGCTTTTTTTTTTTTTTTCATAGACCCACATCCTGAGTGGTTCAAGGTTTGGGCTCTGGAAGAGGGGTCATACGCAAATGAAAGAGATGAGACAAGAAACAATAATTTGGAAATTGGGGGGCCAGAAGGGAGCACAATGCAAGAGGAAATACTTTGCTTGTGCTCAGGCCTTGCCATCCTTTTATTCAATTTGGGATTCATTAGGCAGACCATTTCCAGTAACAGACTGACCATCTTATCAGTAAGGATTT
>PVJN01061830.1:0-11184 GCA_004026805.1 Lasiurus borealis
CTATTTTCCGAAGATACAATTGGGGTTTTATCTGTGGGGTGTAGTAATGAACTCATGGACCTAAACGTAGTTGGTATGCGCCAGTCCACGGCAGTTTCTCTCCATAGACACAGCTGGTGGAGGGGTGCCGGGCTGACTCCCCAGTTGTTTGGTGAGGTCCTGGAAGTCTTTGGTAACGTCCTGGCTTTCCGGTCTGACCCCATGTTCCAGACTCACTCTACACTTCCTGCCGGGATCCCAAACCTTTCTCTGGAGGCTCCTGATCCCTGTACTGTACATGAGAGTCAGAGAAAGTAGTATTTTTAAGCATGACTACATATGATAGGAAAATAACTTCTAGTTTTATAGGTTTTTACATGAAAATCTACATATTTATGAAATTGTGTTAAGCATTCTAATTAACTCTAAAAAAGCAATAACAATCTGTCTTTTACTAAAAATAGAAGAATATCCATCCACCCATCCTTAAAAGCACCCTCCTCTCTAAATTCTCTTCCCCTCACGCCGCTGGCACTCGGATAATGGGACCATAATCCTGCTTTTCGACCACAGTATCAAAGGCTGTTTATCTGCTGGTTAATAACTTCCACTGTTTGCTTTAGCCTATCATTTATTAAACAAAACCATTGCCTTTAACACCCATTTAAAATCTTAATCAACTGTGTAAATGACCTAAAACCCTAAAAGACAAACAATTCTACATGTGAAGCATTTTGGACGTTTGATGTGATTCCTGCATCCTGGCACACTTCCGGCCTGGCATGCTTTCTAAGGGCTGATTCTCAGGCCGCGCTGCATTCCCAGGCAACGTACCCACGGCACGTACCCACGGCGGAGGAGGAGCCACCTGGCCCGGGTTGTGCCGGATGGCAACAGGCCAAACTGGGATGAAATGTTACTCCCGATGACTTAAACACAAAACTGCACCGATGCAGGAGAGAGACAGCGATCTCTGTTTTAGAAGCTAAAGCCACCGGCAAGCGAGTGCAAATGCTGTGTGGTCCCTCAGAAGGAATGTACGAAGGCAGGGAGAAGTGTCATTCTGGCTTTTCAAAACTCCGGGAGCAAGGAGGTCAGCCATGCGCTGCAGGCTGTCCGTGAGTCACACGCTCCTCCAGGTCGTTCCCAGTGACGTCCGCCTGCTCACCCAGGGGCCCGGCCCTTCCCCGTCTGAACGGCCACCAAGCAGAGCCTGGGCCTTCGAGGGCTCGTGGAGAGGACCGGTGAGCATGAGCAGCGTCTGCGTTTTGATGGGAAAAACGCCGAGCACCTTTTGCTGGATGGTGGCTACCAGGCTCGGCACCTTAACCTCCACCATGTCCTCCCCTCCCCCAACCAGCGCTGCTGCAGCCCCAGAAACCCCGCAGAAAAAAAACAACCATGTGCCGAGGGACCAGCGGGAAGCCAGGGTAGAGAACAGACCGAGAGTAAGGGGGAAGAGGCCTATTTTCTAACACAGAACGACCCATTACACAGATGTCCCTACCTCTTTCCAATGAAGAGCAATGGGACCAATATGGTTAGCTTCTCACTGCATCCACGGTGATGAAAATATGATCTTTCTCCTGTACATTTCGCCAAAATACTCCTAAGTTGGCCTCCCTTTGTGGCCTGGAGCTGCCCTTCTTATGCGCCCCCCACAAAGGAATCCATATGCAGCCGAAATTCCACCCTCAACTGAAAATCCCACCTACATCAAGCAGACGTGCTCCTTCCACATCCCCCGCTGACAACTACACCTTTTCTTCTCTCTGGTAACGATCCCTATTTTCACCGTGTCCCCCATCACTGGGGGCGCAACCCACCTTTCCGAAAACAACAGACAACCCGGGGCCAGAGGTACAGCATTTCTCTTTAACCAGGACACTTTCTTTCTGGAGTTTGGCACATACACCCCGAAACCCTTATGAAAATCTGGAACCAAACCGTTCCTTCAGGCACGTTTAAAGGCCTCAGTCTTCCCAGGAAGCCGCCCTGCTGAGGTGTCAGAGTCCCCGGAAGGAGTCTCAGAGGCCGATCTTTACCACCCACTGCACTGCACTTGCACTCGGTTCAGCTCGGACCTCGCCGTCAAGTCCCTCTCCCAGGGTGGCCTCGGAGGAGAGGCTTGAGGACCCTGCAGGTCGGCCTGCTGCTATCTCTCAGGGAAGGAAGGGACCGCAGTATTCAAACACACTCGGAAACGCAGCTTTTGGCCCAGAATCCTGTCATTCCGACAGACACAGCCATTTTGCAAACACTTCTAAGTATTCCCAAATATTACGAGAGAGAGTTTAAATAGAGATTTAGCTAATCATTGATACACTATTTCCTTCTCTTACAAGTGACATGTTTCTCAAACAAACTAATATTCTGAAGAGAAAAATTCACATTTGAAAGCATAGATCACACACTGAGCCAAAGGGTGGAGCCCCAAAGTGGTTTCAAAGGTCACCCCGCACTAGCATAGCTCTTCCACCGGAGGTGGTGGGGTGAGGAGACTCAGACCATCGCAGTCACCTGAATGTTCGAGTCCCCTCTCCCTCCTGCCCTGAAAGGCCTTGGAGCAGCCTGAGTGCCCGCCTCGGACTCTGTCCCAACGAAAGCCCATGGGAAACCCCAGTGGCTGTGCAGTCGTGAACTGGGCACCCCTGGGGAGCGGCCTGTCAATGTGTCCCTGAACCAGAAGCGCGCGGAGTTCATCCTCCAGACCCAGGACCGCGAGGCCAGGGTTTAAACGTGCCACAAGGCCAGGCTCTCGGCCGCCATCCTCGCTTCCTCTTTCTCCGTGACTGAGTGTGGGGGCAGGGAGACAGGCTGAGAAGGGAGCTCAGGATGGAGGGAGGCAGGAGGGGAGGGGCATCCTGGAAAGACACGCCTTGGCAGGAGGAAGTCTCCCCGGAGAGGCCTTCCAGAAACTGAGTTCCATCTAAACGTGGGCAGGAGGGTTCCCTGAACTTGGGGGCTACTGCTGCGGGGGGGGGGGGGGGGGGGGGGGGGGGGGAGGGGGGGAGGGGGGAAGGGTTGTCTACGGCTGGGCGGGGCATGAAGGGGTCAGAGGTGTGTCTGTTCTGTTTGCACCAGCCGGGGACTGCCTTAGGGGACAACGCACACCCGCTCCTCTAGGCTGGCCTCCAGGCTGCCCAGCAAGGAGGCCCCTGGGCAGAACTGACCTCAGACAGAGCGGCAAGCATCAGACGTGCCGGTGGTTACAAAACACGTGCATGTTATTGAAACACAATGGAACTAATACAGCGGTACCTCGAGATACGAGTGCCCTAACATACGAGATTTTTGAGATACGAGCTGTCAAGCGAGCGATTTTTGCTTTGAAATACGAGCAACAGTTGAGATAGGAGTCATTGCGCGGATTGGCCGGCTGCACAGGACCCACCCGTTTACCGAGACTCGAGTGTCTCATAGTTTCCCACGCCTCAAGGTGACGGGACGAATTAAACTCGTATCTCGAGGTACCACTATATTTGCAATTTAGAGCTAGTGCAGAAGACCAACCCACGAGCTTTAACACGCAGGGCTTTGAGAGACCCGGATGAGACGGAGTTACAGAGGGCAGCCGCTTGCTCTGCCCCAGCTCTTCGAGGCGGCTACCTCCCCAGCTATGAGTCTGCTCCCCGTTATCACTCCCTGCTGGCGATGGCGCCTCAACAGCCCAGGCCCCCACTTCTGCCTGACACTCAGGAACCGACTCCAGCCACACCGGCCCTCCCGAGAGAATGAGCAGAGAGTCCTTCCTTTCCAGGGCGCCCACCCTTTGCCACGAACGGTTTCTCTTTAAACAGAGGAGGAAGCATCAATATTCCCAGCATGTACTCCTGAAAGATGGAGTGATGGAAACAGTTCTCCAACGGCCTGAAAACCTCCCTCCACCTCAACAGCTTTGACGCGCTCTGGGCTGACCCCCGGACACTCCTCAGGAAGTGGCTCCTCCCCTCCACCACCTCCACCCATAAGCAAATGCACCCCAAATGCGACTTTCAAAACAGCATCTGTAGGTGTGGGGTTTTAAAACTCAAAACCCACAAGCCAATAGCCATGGCCCCGGATGACTTGCAAAGTTGGCTCTCATCTAAGGAATGAGGAGACTGTGGAATTCCGAAGCAGCTCTTTGTGGCATTCATAGTGCTCGTGGACATGAATGAAACCCGCTGCCCGTAACGGGCACAGGGCTAAGGCCGCCGACAGGCAGACCCGCACAGAACGGGCATGCGCGCTTCTCGTGGTCAGCAAAGCAGGCTGGACTGAGCATCTCCGGGAAGTCCATCTGTTCAAGCAGCGGGGCCGTGTCCGCGCTCTGAAAACAATCCCAATGGCCCAGGGCTCGTTCCCATGCCACAGGCCTGGCCGGTCTCCCCGGGCACCAACTCTGCCCGGTCGCCCCCCAAACCCCGCCCCCAGGACATCTCCTCCCTCCGGACCACATGCCTGCTGCTTGCTTTCCCAGCCTCCCTGGCTGCTCCCTCTCAGCGACCTTAGCTCTCTCACATGACCCCAAGTCATTTCCGGGCAGGCCATGCCCACCCCTCCCCCCGCAATCCCGGTCAGCTTCTCCGGGCACGAGCGCCGCTGCCCCAGGACCAGTGCGCACACCGGCTGGGGGGCCACCAGCGCAGAACTGGGTGCATCGAACAGAGCAGGGTGTGGCCACTGCGTGAACGTGCCCCCGAGGCCACGCTGCGTGGGGGTGATGCGCTGAGGGGGCTCCCACCTCCTGGTTCTGGGCTGGGCGGGCCCTGGGCGGGGCCGGTTCCGCCGCAGGAGCCTGGCACTTCCAGCTGTTCCCCTCTCCCAACCTCCTCCTGGTAAAGAAGCAAAGCCAGGGGTGACCGCCTGAGGCTGGTCCTGAGGGATAATGGGGCTCCAGGTCCGAGGCCGGAGAGGGCTTGTTCCCAGCGCTGGGCACCCCGGCTGCGCCTTCAGGTCCAGGTGGGGCTCACGTGTCAACTCTGCAGCGAGCGCCCCTGCCACCTCTAGGTGTCTCCTCCCACTGCCCCTCGTGATGCCACAGCCTGCAGTTACCTGGTGGTTCAGCGCCTGTCTACCCCCCACCCCCCTGAGCCAGGAGGCAGAGCTCACTCCATCTCCTGCTGCATGTCCTGTCTGCAGGCCGGGCTGGCCTGGCCCATCTGTGGGCTCAGAGATAAATGCTAAACACATGCACACATGCGTGGAAGCGTTTGTGGGGAGGGGAAGTGAGTACACAGGGTTCCTGAAAGCACACCATGTATGTAACTGCCAACATACTGGTATGTCTAGTGCTCTGTGAGAGGGTTAGGAGGAGGTAAATGGAGGCTGAGTGGATTAAAAGACTTTGTCTACATGTTCCCTCCCCTGCCCCCCCAAAAAAGGTGGGGAAATGTGCCTTCTTTGTGTCTCCACCAGGACACACAAAGCTCACCAACTGCAGCTCAGCGTGAGGAGCACTGAGCCGGCAGGCGGGGCATGGGCTTCTCGGCCAGAGCTGCCCTCGGCCCGGCTGGTACCCGGGGCATCTCCCTTCCTTCGTGCATTTCCTCATCCAGTCTCCACGGCCACGCGATGTGATCACGGCCTTTATGTCAAGTGTTGGAGAGGGTACGGGACACGTGCCCAGTCATTATTACGAAGGGAAGAGCTGGCCTGGGGACCCAAGGCTGATTCTAGGGTTCGTGCTCTCAACCAAGCCGCTGTCTGCCCTCGGTCTGTGCTACATCATGACAGTAAGTGGGGGGTGGGGGTGGGGATGGGGGGGACTCCAAATGAGGACACCACTGTGGTCTTCATGTAAGCATTCCCCTTTTCACTCCACCAAGGGCTGTTGTACATCTGCACTTAAAACCCGCATTTCCCGCACACCCTGGCATCCAGAGAGGCGGTGACTAGTCGCTCAGTTTATTCTGGGGATCGTTTTTGGCTCCAAACCCCGCCAGCTGTGAAGAGACGCCCTGCTACCATTTGAGGAGTCACCACACCCCCCATTCCCAGGCGGTGCACATTTTGGACTGAAGTCTCTCCATTTGCTTGTTGAGTGAGGTCCTTTAGTCAAAATGGACAGGGGTCAAGTTCATTACGGCTTATGAGCTTTTCTTATGACCCCTGAAAGGCTTCAGATGGGTGTCTGGACTGCGTGTTTAGAAAAATCTATTTCTTTAAAAAAAATCCTCCTGGAATCTCCCTCGCAGAGACCGTGCGTTACGGTAAAATCCACTTTTAAAGCTGCGAGCAGGATGGAAATGGAAAGTACCAATAAAACTAAGCCAAACAGGACGAGGAGAGCACAGGCCGGTGCTAACATTTTTTCCAGTGAATTCGACTCCAGCGTGGGTCACGTACACCCGGATGCCCAGCCTGCTGTGCCATCCCCTCTGAATTCTTCCCACAGCCGAATCACACAAAACCCAAATGGCCAATGCCAAACAGAACCAGTTTGCCATCGACTTCTTCAACATCAGCTTTAGCCAGCAAGGCACCGATCAGCTCCTGCCTCAAAGCGCCGGCACCCCCAGCCCAGAGAGCAGCCTGCACACTGCACACAGGACGGCTGCACCCGAGAACAGGAAATGGAAATTCTGGTTGTGCTCTGGCTAAGATTAGTCATGCGCAGCCCAATCCGTGCTCGCCACACTGGAGACTATTCCATCCCCGGGTCCCCAGGCCACTGTCCCCCAAACTTCCTTTCCCAGAGGCGACGTGTCAGCCAGAGAGGGGACCCTGCCTCCCTGCTTTCCTCACTTCACCCCACAGTGCAGTCCATCCTTCCTTCCCTGCCCCACTCCCCTCTCTCTGGTTTGGGAGATACCGGTCCTGTCTTCCTTGCATTTCCTTCTTCATCTTATGGAATGCACACACTAGTTATTACAATTCTGCAGCACGCCCCCCAAAATATTTATTTTGCCTATCTGACAAAAAAAGGGGGGGGGATAATTTTGATTCATTCACATGGACGGCTGTTGTTGTGTTGTTTTTTATTGGACAAAAGGAAAAGAGGTCAGTGCCCCTGGCTAGATAGTCAGGTATTACATGTTTAAAAATTCTTGCAGCCACCAGTTGTAAATTGGTGGATTAGAACAAGAGGGTTTTTGTTTTTTCTTAAATTAATAGGCTCACCTACCATTTATTTACTGGCACATAAAGAAGGGACCAATAGATTTTTGCATCAGAAATACTCAACAGCCCCTGACAAAAATCATTCACACACACACACTCACACACACACAGACACACACACATTCACAGACACACACACACACTCACACACACAGAACCTCTCTGTTATCTGATCTACTGCCTTCTAATAGGTCAAAAGTTAGAACATTTCTAGCATCAGGGCAATAACACTGTGATTCTCAGAGGAAGTGCAAACACAGAGCACTCGAGTAAAGAGCAGGAAGAGTGAGCCGTGTGCAAACGGAACCAGGTGCACAAGTAGCAGAGGGGCAGGCACACGGGAGACCCTGGGGGTTGGGGGAGAGTGGGAGCAGAGAAGCTTCTTAAACCTTTTCTGTTATGCAGTTCTACGGAAAGAGGGCTTCCGGGGGCAAAGGACGCTGTGACACACACTCTTGTAGTTTAACAACTGTGGGGGCCGTGGTCTCTCCTGAATGTATAGTGTTTTGTTCAACAGGGGATACTTCAACACCGAAAAAGAACCACTGACTGGTGAGCATTCACAGATAATTAAAGGGAAGGAAATCACTTCTGAGAAGACCTCATAAACTACCTGACTAAAGAACCAGAGATGTTACTACACACACAGTCTTCAGAAGGGCGAGTGGATGAAGCTGGCTCTAGAGTAGACATTTGTGTTAAAAATGACTGAGTATTGGAGCCAATCTGATAAAATTTGGCCAAGTGCCTCAGCATCCTATTCCAGTACCTTGTATCTAGGTTTCTAGAATTAATCTGATTAGAGACCTTAAAACTTTTAAAAACTGGATTTTAATTTCACAGTTGAGTATTGATTGTAACTTTTCTTTGGCTCCCAAACTTACACCAAAGACTGGGCATTATACTGGTTGACCTGATGTCTCAAGACTTCTATCACTTTATTTCAAATTTAGCTATGGTTGTAATTAATATATTAAGGATACTAGAAGATACTGTAAAAAGGGATTCATTATTTTAGTTTTAGGTGTGTATATCTATGCTACTAAGGATTCTTATTTTAAATTAAGGACAAATATCTCAGAATAGTCTGACAAGGCAAAGAAAGTAAGCTCAAGGAAAGATGCTAGTAAAAAAAAAAACTTGCTGTGTGGATTTTCTTAAGAAAAATGTAAAAATGCTACTTATTTTTTCAAAAAGTTTTTATATAAACAAACAGTACATTCCCACTATAGAAAAAGGAGAAAATAAATATAAAATTAAAGACTTTTTTACGTGTGTATGTGAAGGCAGGGTATCAGTATATGAATTTTATACACACACACTTTTATATAATAATGGATTTACACCCACACAGTGTTCAATAGTGGCCCCCAGATTTCCTGTCTACCTGAAGCCTCAGAATGTGCTTTTATTAGGAACGAGGGTCTCTGGAGATGCAATTAGTTGAAATGAGGCCACGCTGGATGAGGGTCCTCAGTCCAATGACTTATGTCCTTTAAAAAGGCCAGTGGAGACACGGAGAGACGCAGGGAGATAACACGAGATGACAGGCAGAGACTGGAGTGAGGTAGCCATAAGCCAAGGAAGGAACGGCGCCCACAGAAGCAGAAAGAAGCAAAGAACCGCACCTCTCCCCGCTCCTCCCCACCCCCTCAGAGGAGCACAGCCCGGCCACACACTTCATTTCCGACGCCCCCAAAGCTGAGGGAGCACACTTCAAACCTCCTCGTTTGTGCTCATTGGTTATGGCAGCCCTAGGAAACCAATACAATACACACACACTTCGTTTCTTCGCATGTTGTGAACATCTTTCCCAGCTTCTTCATGTGTAACAGACGCACTACATGTCACTGTGTAGGTATCCCATAATGTGCCCAATTCCAGAATTTTGTGTGAACATGTTAGCTTCCAAGAACCACAGGTTTCATCATGTCTCCTCTTTTTCCGTTAATTAGGATTTCAAAATAACAGAGCCATCGGTCACTTACATGCTACCAATGACCGAATCATATTAATGATGTCATCACATAAAAAGACGGACATTTTGCCATGTCCTATAACTAACCCTTCAGGTGATTTTGGGAGGAAGTTGAATTGTTTGCTAATTAGAATCCTTGGAGCCAAATGGACATCACTGCTTCTGGGCCTCCTGGTCAGCAGGAGAGGAAGCAAGCAATTATCATTTTTTTTTAGACATGTCCTTGGCCATGGTAAACTCAGGGCATCACAGGATGTCCTGTCTCATAGTCTTTGGCTTCCTTTCATGGAACAAACTCAAAGCGAAAACAACGCTCTCGGCTGATGCTTGAGTGGCCGTGACCGGCTCAGTCCTGACCAGCAGGCAGGAAGCTAGAGACAGTTACCATGGTGGACGCAGTAACTCATCTGAAATCTGGCCCCAAGGTTTTGCGATAAAATAAGTGATAGATGAAATAATTTACACTCATAAAACCTACTTGCAGGCCCAGGGCATCTGTGAAATCCTAAGGGACCTTATATTTTACAATCTCTTTGGATTTGGAAACACACACGGCTAGGAAATCGGGCTTTTAGCTGAAAACATTCTGGGAGCCAGGCATTGCCGACCTCTGGAAGTCACACATTCCCTCAGCAGATCCGCTGGGCTCCTGCTTCCCGGTTTCCAAATTTCACTCCAGGCGGTTTCTCCTCAGGGGATTAGAGGAGCCAGTGGCAACAACAAGACGGTCTCTTCAGATGGAATGAGGGTGGAGCAAGGAAGGGGTGGGGATGTTTGCCTCAGAATGAAAAAAAAAAATTGAGAATCTAATGCTTTAATTATCAGGGCAAGTTTAGAAAGCATGGAAGTGGTTTCTCGCTGCTTTTCAAAAGAAAGCATTTCTCCACACATTTTCCTCCAAATGTAACAGTGGGAAATCTGATCTAGCGTTAAGGGGACACTCACCTCAAAGAAAAGTATATTTACACGAGGGCCCGGTGCATGAAATTCATGTGTGGGGGGAGGGTCCCCTCAGCCCAGCCTGCACCCTCTCCAATCAGGGATCCCTCTTACAATCCGGGCTGGCTGGCTCCTAACTGCTCACCTGCCTGCCTGCCTGCCTGATCACCCCTCAATGCCCCCCCTGCCAGCCTGGTCGCCCCATGCATGCTGCTGTTCAGTCATTTGGTCGTCCCTCACTAACCCCCCTGCCAGCCTGGTCGCCCATACAGCCTGCTGTTTGGTTGTTACTATGAGGGTATCCTGACCAATTTGCATATTGCCCTTTTATTAGTATAGATTATTACAGAGCTCTTCTCCACAGAATTAAAAAATGTCTCTTATTTAATAAGACCCCATAGAAAACCTAGATCCTAAATTTAACTCTTTCACATCAAACTTTTAAAGTGGAATTAGTGGGTTTTTTTTTACTAAGCTAAAATAATGATTCTGTTATTATTTTAACACAATCATTTTAAATGTATTTGCTGAAAGCTGGACCTAATTGCTAAAAAGGGCATTGTGGACAAAGACCAGGGAGAAACAACGACCCTTTCTCCTGAGGGGTTTATATTCCAGTTAGATTAAGTTAACACTATACTATTAAGGTATTCAGAATATATTTTAAACAGTAAGAAAAATCACCTAATTTTTTTTTTAAATGGGCAAGAGCTTTGCACAGATACTTCACTGGAGATACCAAAGAGGTCAACAAGCACATGAAAACATACCCAACATGGTTAGCCATCAGGAAAACACAAATTAAAATCTCAGTCAAATACTGCTATACATCCATAAGGGTGGCCACAGTGGAAGACTGACAACACCAAGTGTAGCCAAGGATGTGAAACAATCAGAATTCTCACATTCTGCTGGTAGGAATGTAAAATAGTACAACTGCTTTGGACAATTATTTAAATACTAGAGGCCTGGTGCATGAAATTGGTGTATGGGAGGGTGGTGTCCTTCAGCCCAGCCTGCACCCTCTCCAATCTGGGACTTCTCGAGGGATGTCCAACTGCCTGTTTAGGCCCAATTCTACCTAAATAGGCAGTCGGACATTCTTCTTATAATCCAGGACTGTTGGCTCCCAACTGGTCACCTGCCTGCCTTCTTGATTGCCCCTAACCGCTTCAGCCTGCCAG